>PVKS010004097.1:0-84932 GCA_004027875.1 Aplodontia rufa
CAATATAAGTTGGCCAATATGCTTCCCAGTACTCCCCCTCCCTCCCCTTGGTCCCTTTCCTCTAGTATCTATCTTTGATTTTTTATTAGAGCTTTATGGTTATACATAGAAGTTGTGTTCATCCTGACGAACTCTGTACATGCATGGAAATCAATTTCGGTTCATGATCCCCCCGCTTTTTTCCCTCCCGTCCTTCCTCTCCTCTCCCCTTCTCTGTCTTCTTCTAAACTTCCTTTAGCTCATCTACTAGTTTGTATTTGGTTGGTTCTTTATGTAATCGTATCCTTCCCTCCTGCTTTCCTTTGTTTTAGAGTTGATTCTTAATAAACATTCAAGGAAGAAAGGGAGTAAATAAAAGGAGACGAGGGTAGAGGCAAGAGAAAAGCAAGAAAGAAGAGCAGCCTTTCATTCCCTACTTATCTTAACCTTGATTGAGGTGCAGCTATGTCTGAATGCACAAAAATGGACTGAGATTAAAAGAAGAGAGAATTTGCACATAGGGGAGTTTTGGCCTGGTGGTTTAGGATTAGAGAGGCTTGAAGGCTCCACTCAGGACACTGGGGAGCCTCTGACTTCAGGCTATATGGAACAGAGTACTGAGAACTTAGTGATACCAGACTTGCTCGCCTTGGTTCTGCCAGGACTGCAGTTGGTGTGAACGATTTTTGACAATTTCCAGTGTGTGCTAGACCAACCTAAGTCCAGTGAACACAGAGCACCTCGTGAGCCTTAAACAATTGAGTTCAGAAGGACCCAAGAGCAATGTCGTTTCTGCTATGCCTCTTTCTGAAGCAACATCAGCCCTCACCAATTGGCAGCAGGCTGGGAGGATTCCCTTCCACACAGTGATGACGTTAAGCTAAGCCACAGTTCCTTGAACCAGGAGGAACCCCTTGTGGTTTGGGTTTGGGGGGGTGGATGAGCAAGCGCAGATTTTTTCCTGTTGCCCCGTGGCTTTAAATTGCAACCTCTCTTTTAATTTTCCATTATGCATCAAACACATCCGTGCCAGAACGGGACAAATGTATTCCGTCTGGGAGGATGATCCCAGACAGCTATAAATTAGAGTTTGTGTACAGGGATTCCAAAAATGTGGCCTCATGGTAGGGTGTCCCTGGGACCAGTCACCTCCTCCACAGTCTGCTTGGTGGCTGCTGGCTTTGGCTTGGTGCCTCTGTCAACAGATTTTGCTTTGTGTTTGGAAACTCTCTTTCCATCAGGTCACTGCAGAGAAGAGGGTGGCAGGGTTGCCGGTGAGGTTTTGCTGGGCAGACAGGCAGCCCCCTGGGTACTTCTAGGGATGGTGCTTGACCAAGGGCAGCACCTTCTTTTCTGCACAGCAACGGTGAGGTCCCCAAAACTCCCAAGTTAAAAGCACAGCTGAAATAGACTCTCCCCGCGTTTTTTTCCAATTGAAAAAAAAACTACCATGCAATACTTTTTAAAAACTACATTTTTAAGGTTAAAAGAGTAATACACACAACGCAGAAAATATAGCAAGCTAAAGAAAAGTCACCCGTACTATTGTTAATGTTTTAACATAACTTCTTTCCATGTTCCCAAGCCGTGCTACCGTTTTTAAAATTGCAGAAGTCTTTCAAAAGCTGCTTGTGCCTCATTCCTTTAGCTGCCCCTGGCTTTATTCAATTAGTGCTTTCCTCTGAGGCTGGAAACTGTTAGTTTTCCCACATGGGGGGAGTCTAGCTGGTAAAATGCTGGCCTCTGACTCCTCCTCATTGAAATTGTGTGGCATTTCTGAAGAAGCCTGGGGAGGAGGGAATTGGCTTGGGGGACAGAAGATGAAGGGGGATAAAGCCCTGGTATAAACCCAACTAGATAGCACCGGGTCCTGTACATGCTGCGCGGTAAAGGTCTAACCCTGACTTCTTTTTCCTTGTTAAACCTCTGCCTGTGATTTTCATCCTCTGTCTTCCTGTCACTAGTGCCAGTGTATGGTTTTCTCTGTTCCTGCAGGGGCAGATTCTAAATCGCTTTTCTGGTGATAGGCTGGGGCCGCCCAACAGAGACTGGACAGGGTGGCAGAAGCAGCAGGCTATTTTTACATCTCTGCTTATTTTCCCATCATGCCTTGTTCCCAGAAGATGCCCAGTAAATACCCGTCGATTGATTGATACGGTGAAATTTGAGACTGTTTGTGGAGAGAGAACACCTTGGCAGGAGACTGCTGGCCAACGGCAGTGACAGTACTGTGATGGCAGAAAGGGCTTCTGGCTTCAGTGCTGACCCCCACAGCAGCCTTCAGAGGGGAGGGAGAGAGAGGGTGATGACTCTACCAGCTGCCAGCCTGCCTGGCCACTGCCTGTGCCAACCAACCAGCCTCTCCATGAGCCACACAGCACAGACCACGCTGTTCAGAAAATTATTTTTTCTTCTCTCACTTTCCATGGAAACTCAAAATAGCAACCAAAAAAAAAAAAAAAAAAGCCAGGCTCCCTCCCTGCCTGCATGCGAAACCATCCCCAGGCAGGGGCAGGACAGTGACCACCATGCAGGACTTGTGGGGAGAGGGTTACAGAGGACTCTGAAATGGCATTCTAATTGGAGGCTGCGCATCGTGAGGTGTGGGTGGGTTTGGAGCTTAGTTTCATGTTCACCTAACTTAGACAAGCGAGCTTCCCCAGGTCTCGGAGTTCATCTTGCTCTTAGTGACCCGGTGCCTGAGACCCAGTCACCTCTCACTGCAGTGTTGGTAATGAGATCCAAGGAACCAGCAAGAGACAATAAGGCAGAGGGCAGATGCTACCAGTGCGACAGTGTTAGAAGAATGTTTCTGAGATGTCCCTTTGCTGTGTCATCTGTGCCCCATCACCACTGGGCAGCCTGGTGGCATGGACAGACCTGCACTGGGAATCGTAAAATCCTAGTTCTGTCATCACACCAGGCGCTGAGGGCTTGAACACATGCTTTCACCTTTTTGAGCCTCCCTTTCCTCCTCTATAAAAGGTGAATGGTTGAGGCTGGAGCGGTGGCTCAACGGCTATGGCGCTTGCCTGGCATGCGCGAGGACGCGAGTTCAAACCCCAGCACCACGTACACAATGAAGTATCAGAGCAATGAAAGCCATGTGAAATACTAAATAAAAAGTTGTTTCTCTCTCTCTCTTTAAAAAAAATAAATAAAAATTAAAAAAAATAAAAGGTGAAGGGTAGACTAGGTGACATCCAAAAGGGTGACCCCTTGTCTGTGCCCGCACCTGATGGTGTGTCTGCTTGCACCCTCTCCCCTTCCATCATAAATGGCAATGTTTGGGGCTGGAGCAGTGACTCAGCAGTTACGGCGCTTGCCCTGCATGCGCAAGTACACGGGTTTGAACCCCAGCACCCACAGACACAATGAAGTGTCCTCGTAACAAAAGTCTGTGAAAAACTAAATGAAATTGATTCTCTCTCTCTCTCTCTCTCTCACTGTCCCTCTCTCTTTAAATAAAAAATAAAAAAAAATAAATGGCAATGTTTTCACCCCACAGCTGGCCGGGTCAGCCGTCATTGCTTTTGGACTATGGTTTCGATTTGGAGGCACCATAAAGGATTTGTCATCGGAGGACAAGTCCCCAGAGTATTTCTACATGGGTGAGTGATTTCAGCTTCCCTAAGCTTTAGCTCAGGTAGGGCAGCCCAGAGGCTTAGAGCTGTGTGGGAGGGAGAGGCACAGAGGGGCAGGGAAGAGGAAGAAGGAGCCAACACCCGAGCCCTGTACGCTCCACCTGGCCCTCAGGGATGTGCACAGGGGAGGCAGGTGGGCAGGATCTCGCTTCACCTGCTTCCTCACATGCCCCAGTCCTCCACTCTCCAAAATGAAGGCCAGCATGTCGAGATCGACCTGTTGGGGAAAGAGAAGTCTCAAAGAAATGTAACTAAGATTTAATTCAAAGAATTGGAAAACTTCCTCTGCTCCTGAAGAAAGTGGGTATGCCGCAAATCCATGGTTCACTAGTCCATCCAGGGTGACATGGTGCCCCTACAGAGGCAGGCTTTTACTTTGGGACCTTGTGTTTTAAATTGTATGGGAGGAGAATGTAACCCAAAATGTAGGGGGATATCTCAAGGTTTGGAGGTGCTAATCCCAATCCCTCCAGAGAGCAGGGGAGGAGGAAGAAGAGACTGGATGGAGGGAGGAGATGGGAGGCAGGGGACAGGGTGGCTAGTCCTGAAGGAGAGGTGTCATGGGGTGGGGCACAGCCTCCAACTAAGACAGTGAGGTTAGCAGGGGCTTCACACTGTTGCCATGCATTTAGTTCCCTGTTTCTAGCCCTTGCTCTTCCCTGTTTTCATTCTCCAGCTAAGTAGACATGGACTTTAGATTTCAAAATGTCCAAGACCATTGCCAATGTAAGCAACCCTCCCCCAGGCCCCCACTTGACTTGCTGGTTTAAGAACCACAGAAGCCATGGAGTAAGCTTCCAGCCATAGAGTAAGCGTCAATTGTTGCCACATCTGTGCCTAAGGAGAGGGAGGAGCCTATACAGGTCATTGGCTCCAGGGCCCAAGAGGAGCAGAATCTCTTTCCAGAGATGAGGAGTCCAGGGCTCACTCAGAGCCATGAATGTCCTCATGAAGGACCAGATCATAGCTGGGTCACCTCCTCCTTCAAACATCTTTTATGCATCCTCCTGTGAGAACAGCCATATCGGATACTTATAAAGGAAAGTAACAGAAAATCTACAAACGATGGATAATGAGAACATTCCACATTTCATGAAATCGTTTGTATGTTTGGTTGTTTTTTTTGTAAAACATCCAATCATTTTAGGTTACATCAAGAAAAAAATGCTGCCGATTTAATTTTGATGTACTATAAAAGATGAATCCTAATATCAGAATTGTTAAAATATTTAAAATACAAAACAACAACAACAAAAAGCCTCAACAATTGATTAAATGTAGTCAAGTCTACAGACAGGAAATTTCCAGAATTAGTTCAGGACTCAAGGAAGTCATCAAGGACCCAGGCTTTTTTTCTGTCCTTACTCTGCCATCTTCAACATGTCCTCAGGTGTTGCCTGATTGCAAGACAGCTGCAGTAGCACCAAGCGTTATATCCCCAGACAGCAACATCTGAATGAGAAAAACAAAGTTTCACTTCATATGACCCCTTTTGGGAATGAATAAAAACCTCTTTAGGAATCTCCAGAAAGACACATTTCCCCTTGCAGCTTATTGGCCAGAATTGTATTATATCCACACCTAAACCAGTTAATGGCCAAGAAGAGAATTACTATGACTTGTTCTCTGACTAGAGCCGGGCCCAGGATCCCCAGAGGGCTTCTGACACTTCTGACAAGATTGGGATTTCATGGCAAGGAGATAGCAAAGGAATCTGCTGAACATTTAACCCTGAAATGCTCTTTTCTATCCGCGTAGCTCCCAGGTGGTACACACCCTTCCATCAAAACTAGCACACACACACTGCAAATGTTCTTCCTTGAGGGACTCCTGGCTCTGGAAACTTCTCAAGAAGCATTTTGCTATTCCAGAGAAGGCCTCAAGTGTTCCAAGGACAAACTTAGCTCGTCCTTGTCCGGTCACCTCCTGGAGTTGGAATTGATGAGCCCGCAACAGGGACACAGGATCAGGCAGAGGGGAGGGTGGAGAAGGAATGTATCCTCCCAGAAGGCTTTACGCAGCTTTGCACTGCTCTGACCATGATATCCGACAAGAACAACCTGGAGGAGGGAAAGTTTATTTTGGCTCACAGTTTTAAAAGTTCAATCCATGATTGGCTGACTCCATGGTTTGGGGCCCAAGAGACTTCTGCTCACCAGAGACAAAATGTGAACCCCTAACGCACACTCCCAGTGATCTAGCTCCTTTGGCCACACCCTACCTGCCTGCAGTTAACCACTCAGTTAATCCGTCCAAGTGGATTAATCCACTGATTAGGTTACACCTCTCCTAATCTAATTTCACCTCTGAACATTATACATTGTTTCACACATGAGCTTTTGGGGACAGCTCATATCTAAACCCTAATACTCACATTGTAGTTATTGTAGAAGCTGCCAATTGCATAGGATTCTTCACAATTTTGAATTCAGTTTTAACAAAATCCCACTTACTCGCATGTTAATAGGTTCTTGTCCCTGCAGACATATGGAGAGGAAGTGTTCTATAATCAAGAGCAAAACAGTAGTCACAAGCCTATGGCAAGCACTGCACGAGACATAACCACTGACCTGAGAGGGAGCACAGGCGGAGGGTGTTCCCATGGGGCTTTGAAGGACAGGTAGATTGGAATCGATTTTTTAGTCGTGATTGTGAATTAGGGTTGGCAAACAGGGCAGGCAGGCACCATCTTTCCCCCATCTGTGGGGGACATAGCTAACTGTTCTGGACAATGTGGAAGATCACCCTTAGTTAGAAGGAATGCTTGGAAAGACACCAACCCAGTTCAATTACATTTACAAAGTCTCCTTCAAGTTTGGCAATAACCAAATGCCTCAAACCCAGCCACCTGCGAACCCTCACTGCCAAGTTTGAAGGTGAAGGATTTCAAACTCTAAAAATGCACTGGATGTTTTTTATCAATACTACAGAAAACCCATTCTAAAATGTGTCTTTTAAGATCATGAAAAATATCTAGAGGAGCTGTAGCCCTCTCAATGATAATAAATACTCATTTTTAAAAATCTCTCCATGATTAGTTTTGGGGTTTTGTTAAATATTTGGTTTTGTGTGAATATAGTTTTGTTTTCAAGTTGAGTTAACCTCTATTCCCAGTTTTTTGTAGATTCCTTCGTTTCAGAAAAAAATATATATAACCTGTCAGTGTAACCTAAATATAATACACCAGCCAACATTATAGGCCCAGGCCCTGGGGCACACAAAAAGCATAAGAATGCTGTAATTGCCTTCTTGTTACTTGCAGTGTGTTCGAAAAGACTTGTACTCTTGACAACTTAAAAGCTAGTGTGTAACTAGGTGGTGACTAAATAGTATTTGCCATGGGTGCGTTGGAAGTCACTCTAACCTGGCAAGGCAAGATGGAGTTGAGTTAGGTTTTGCAAAGCAGACAGGATGGGAGGAAGAATGGGGCCCGCAAAGGCTGAGGGTCAACGCACAGAGCGTGTGCACAGTCCAGCAGTGAGCAGGCCCGACTGCTGGGAGGCTCTAGGAGTGAGGAGTGGGGTGTGGTGGGAAGAAAGATTGCTCACTTCCAGGGGCAGTGACTGACTGACAAGTAGAAAGTGTAAAAAAAAAAAAGAAAAAAAGAAATGGCACGGGTATAAACTCAGGCAGAGAGGTTTATTGGGATTTGCTGCTCCCAGGCCAAATTCACCTGCACAGCCATAATGAGGGCAGGCATGGGAAGTGAGGGTCCGCAGGGGAACGGTGTGCAGGGAGAATGGCACCCAGGGAAAATGGCGCTAGACCTTCACCAGGCAGCTGGTTTCATTGGTTAAATGGGAGGAGTTGATGGGGTTGGCCTTTCAGAGATTGGCTGGTGTATCCGTCAATCCATTGGAGCTTCTGCCAGTGACTTCATTGGCTGTTCTTTTCGCAGGCGAGCTGCCCTGTGCCCTGCCCCTCAGCCAGGTGCATGGCCCTGTGTCTGAAGTCACACCCCCAGCCAGCGGCTGTAGAGAAACCTTACAGAAAGGGCTTTGACTATCAGTTGATTTACTAAGCAATAGAACAATAATTGGGGGCTTTGGGGCTGGGTGGGATCTGTGTTGCATTCTAAAGAAATGGTTATAGCTACAGTGGAATGAGAGGGAGTCCCAAGATTAAAACTGGTATAGTCAGGCCTGAAGAAAAAAGGGCATAACTCATAGTGCTTACAGTGAGAATTATAAAGACAGAAAGATAAGAAGCATTGCTAACCACAAGGAAGCCTAGCGAATCAAATTCAGGAAAAAAGGAATCAAAATGGCAAAGGTATTAGCGACTGAACTAAGCCCAGTGGGGATAATTCATGATTTCCAGGGGAGTGAGTGCAGAGTGAGGGCAGTTGTGTGGAGCTCGGGAGGGAAGATGGTCCTGGAGCAGCCTCTGTGTTGCTCCGGAAGCAAAGTGGATAGCAATTTCACAGATACAGATTTCGAAAATCTTTTTTCTAATGATTTGATAACTCAGAAAAGTTGAACAGACTGCCACAGATGAAAGTGAATTGTCCTTTATGTTGGTATTTAACCACAACTGTGACAAAAAAAAAAAATCAGATTTGAATATTTATCATCAATTCAGGAGATTATGTGTTAGGCAGGAGGGTGAACTAGCTTTACACAGACATTCCTGAATGTGCTTTCTAATTCAAACCAGAGCAATTTGCATGCTGCCTGAGATAAGATCGAGATATCAAGTTGTATCTGCATGGACTTACCCGATTAGATTCTTCTATGGCAAAGCACAGAAATGTCTGCCAAATGACTTGAGTGAAATATAAATTTATTAACGCAAAACTGAAAAGTCCAGGGTTAGTACTGGTCTTCTGGACTTCAGTGATGCACAGTGAGTATACAGAACCCCATCTGTGGCCATCCATTGGCCCTGTTTCCCTTGGGCAACATTCTTAGGCAAGTTTCCTCTCCACGTGATAAAGTGGCTGCCAATGTCCCTAGGCTTCCGCTCCAGAGTAACCCCAGTAAAAGAACATGCTTCTTTCACACCAGCAGATCCACCTGAAGTCCCCAGCCTAACCCTCATTGGCCATGTTGGGTGTAGTATCCATTCCCAAACCAGTCATTATGGCCAGCTATTTGCTGGCATAAGCCTAGGTTTTGTGCCCACCTTGAACTCGAGGTGAGTCAGCATTCTCAAGCCACAGGAACTGAGAATAGAGGAGGTTCACCTGCCTAAGCAGAGAAAAAGAAGTGGATACTTGGCAAGGAAGACAGCAGTCCAAAAGTAGAGTCAGATCCTTCTTGCTCATCCTTAGAGGTGTGGGCCAATGATGTGGGTTTACCCTCCCTGAGTTCTTCTAAGTCAGCCCAGAGCAGCTGGTGGTGAGGATGCTCACAGTCAGTGCTGAGAGGTTTGGAAGGGGATTGTCATAGAAACTAGCACTAGGTAGAATAAGGAGACTGAGGACCAGAGGGTTAAGCAGCAAGGGTTGACAATCATTGATTTCCCAGCTGTTCCTGGTGGGGCTCAGCACAGAACCCAGGTCTGCAGGCACTCAGGCCTGTGCTTGCTCATTTTCTGACTCCCTGCACAGTGTCAACGAAAAACACTTGTAAAGTCAGGACCTACCTTTTTTCTACTTCAGATATTACTTATAAATAAGAACAACAATATAGATATTTGTAGAAACCAATATTTCCTTTCAATAAATAATTTTCCAAATAAGAATGATAACTTCTCTCTAGCAACAAAAGAAGAAGAAAAATATATCAGGGTACCATTTGTGCTACCTCATAGTATACAGCGTGAGGTACCAGGAATTTTTTAAAAAGCAGGCCCAGTTTGGGGAAAATCTTACAACGTTTTGTCCACTGATTTTTTTTTAAATTTTTTTTCCAGAATAGGTTCCAGAGCAATTAGCTTATTAAACTCATATCACCCCTTTGCTAAAGAGTGTTCTAAACAAACTTTGCACATTCAAGTGATTCTTCAATAAACTGGGCTCAGTGGTACACACCCATAGCCCCAGCTACTTGTGAGACTTGAGGTAGGAGGATCACAAGTTCAAGACCAGCCTCAGCAATCTTGCAAGAGCCCATCTCCAGAAAAAAAAATAAAAAGGAAGCTGTTCTGTCAGCCTCGAGTCCCACTCCAAGAGGGAACCCGGGGAAGACATGTTGTTTAGCTTCCTGCTTCTAAGTAGACGACTGTTAAACCTTGTCAGAGGTACTGCTCCATCTTTGAGGGATGCTTTTCTTTCTGGCATCCTTGGTTCTCCCTCTTGGTAATGGAGTTTCCCTTCCTAGGGTAAAGATCCAGACACCACTTCCAAGTCTGGGAGATTGACAGATCCTAGGCCAAGACAAAAGGACCCAGCTGTGGAAATGAGGATAGTAAGAGAGGGTAGGCAGACTGACTGCCGCCTATTGCGACCTTTGCACATTTCTGGGGCCAGACTGAGGCCTGGAAGCTGATCCATGGTTCCCTGCTGAGGTGGGGAGGCAGAGTCTGGCAAGACAAGAGCTGGCAGCAAGAAGACTTGGGTTGCTGAGGTTTCCGAATCCTTCTCTACTCTTGTCTCTTTCAGTGAACTCTTGGGAGAAGCCCCATATCTTCCAGACTCCAGCAACCTGCCCATCCTATGTCCTGTTGCAGTCCCTCTCTGACCTGCTTTTTGGATGCAGACACCCTAGGGTCGTCTTTCTAGGAGTGCAGAGTGGGGAACCATCCCCTCAGCCCTGAAGAGGCAGGAGGGCCCATGTGCTGGAGTACATGAGGTCATGTCTGAGAGCAGAGGATATGAGCAGCTTTCTCCATGGAGGGGTTGCCCACACAAACAGGAGCCATTTGGCTCTCCAGGGTCACAGCCTGGCTGCAGCTGTGTCTCTCTGTCAAATTCAGAGTCCTGGAGCCTGGCTTTGATTGTGGCTGGAGGTTATGTGTAAGGAAAGTGTTCCAGTGCTGAACGTTAAGGGGCTGGCTTGCCTTTTTAAAAACTCTGACTCATTCTGGTAATATTTTTTAACTTGTTGGTTTTCAGTTGTACCTGACCGTCTTGGTAACTGGATACAGAGAGGTGCTATAGTTTATAGCATTGAGACGATTTCTCCAAAGCACTTTTACAAGAAGCTAGAATTATAGATAATCATTTTCATGTAGCAGATAGCAGCACTGAAGAATAAGAGGACTTACCCTACAGGTGAGGTTGGCATGCCTAAATTTTTGGCCCCAGCCCTAATCTTTCAGGAAAAAAATATAGGAGTCATCAATTCTAGACACTTCAAGCACTTTTTTCAAGATGAATCCTCCTTCCGTCTTTAAATGACCAGATTTCTAGCTAAGAGAGTCACTGTTCTTCTGAGTTCCTGTTGGAAGTGTGCTGTGGCAGTTAAGGGTTTGTACTTTGGCTCAAGTCCAGTTTAACCCCTCACTAGCTATGCAATCTTAGGGCAAGTACTTAATTCTCTGTGTCTCAGATTCCTCATCCATAAAATCTGAATGTCCTTAAGTGTCATACCTGTTGCAGTATGAGCCCTCAGTCCATGCAGGCGTGCTGAGGAAGGGGCTGTCTGGGATGCACGTTGACATGGGAGAACACAGGAAGAAGAGATAAAGGAGAGATGATTTTATAGCATTGGACTGCCCAGCTAGCAGGTTCTTGAACCTTGTACTTGTCTGTCAAGTACACAGTACAGATGCCACTCAAAGCAGACAGGCCCCAGGAGTGGTGCTTACTACGCATCATGTTGAGTGACTATGACTGAGACATGTTGAGCACCGAGAATAGGACTCCATAAGTGATAGCTACTACTGCTGGTGGTGTTATTTAGAGAGCACCAACTCTTCCCTTTTCCATGAACTAAGTGGCATCTAATACTCTAGATGTTTATGTAAAGTTGGGCCACCAAAACTGTGGGCTCAACATGCATGAGTCCTGCATCCACAGAACCCACCACAGATCAAAAGACTCTGAAAAAAGCTGCATCTGTACTAAATATGCACAAATACTTTCCTTATCATTATTCCCTAAACAGTATATATAACAACTATTTACATAGCCTTTACACTGTGTTAAATATTATAAGTAATTTAAAGATGATCTAAAGTATGTGAGAGGTTTCATGTAGGTTATATGCAAATATTACACCATGTTACCTAAGGGACTTGAACATCCATTGACTTTGGTATCTGAGGGGGTCCTGGATCCAGTCCCCCAGGGATACTGAGAGAAAATTTAATTATTTGCATTTGGGAGAAGCTGGGAGGGAGGGAGAGGTTTTATGCAGAATCAAAAAAATTAGATGAAAATTGGCCATTAGCCAAAAGCCACTGAAGTTGATGACTACTGTCCAGTCCCTACGAAGGGGGTGCCGTGTTAAAATGAGTTTATGCCAATAGGCCTTTAAGAAGGCCTCCCATTTCTTTGTTAACTGAAATCATGCTGCTTGCTTTAAAAGAAGTATCCAAAAATCTGAGAAAGAATCAATGGAATTGTGAAGGAGGAAGATGTTCAGAAAAAGCTCGTGAGTGTAGCATGTCACTAGAGATCACCGGCATGGCAACCCAGCTATTAATGATAAAAATGAAATTTGAAAGAGTTTTCTCTTCTTAAAGAGAAATAGGGCTTGGAAAGCGTGAGGGATTTGGGAAATAGGTCATGCGTCTATCATATGTGCTGTGGGAAGAAGAGGGCTCTATAGAAACCATCTTGGAATTAATTTGTGGCTGCGAATTAACTTATTCATCCGGCAGCTTCTTTTTGAAGGAAAGACCTTACGAAGGGTAAAGTATCCAGGCAGCTTTATGTTATGCAGAATATTACAATCAGATTTGGAACAGGATACAGCAGCCCCAAGGAATTTGGTCCCTTGGAAAGTTTCTTCTGATCTCCCTCCCCTGCCACACTTGGAACAGGGGAGTCACCACAATGTGCTCCTATGTGAGCAGAGGCTGCCTGGGAAGAGGTCTCAGGAATGGGAGCCACAAGGGCAGTGGCAGGTTGGTTTTGCCATGAGTTCTGGGATCCTCAGAGCCTATGCATGAACTACTGTTCAAGTGAGCATGTTTTGGAAAACTCAGTTTCAGAAACTTAAGAATCAATGCCACAAAGACCAGGCTGGCTGGGCACAGCGGGGAGCAACTCTGGCCTCCTCAGGTCCTGGGCCTCTGTCCCTGAGCCCCAGCTTCTGCAGAAGCACCCTTCTTTCCTACATTCCAGACTTTCTCACAATGTGGAGCCTCCGCTCTCAATTGCCTGACCTTGGAGAACCCATCCCCTGGTGGTTTCCTGGGTGTCTGCTGAGATGGGTTCCCGGCATGTATCTCCAAGCAGATGGGTGGTGAGGTAGCCAGTCCAGCACTTCCAAGCAGATTTAAGATCTTGATCCATTTGAAATATTCAGCATATTCTAGATAGAATGAATAAAGGTTGCTTGTGGACTTGAAATCTACAGAGAAACAAATGCGGGATCCTGCAAAGGCTTGAATCAGAAAAGAGCAGGGCATGGTCAGACCACAGTCATTCCCATCTGGCTCTGATGCTGCTTTGTGGAAGTCAGGCTCATGTCCCCGCCTTCCCCCAGACAAAAATGAAACTGAGGGACACCGAGGCAAGCATAGTAGACAGATTTTATTTTAAGAAAATAACACAAAGCAAAGCATAGGGAAAAGAGCAGGCTTCCCCCAGAGTGGGAACAGGGGGCAGAGCCCAAGAGGCAGCTAGTTTTGCCCTTTTCATAGGTTCTTCTCCTTTCAGTTGGTCATCCTCTCCCTTCTCCCATACAGAGGACATGGGTGAGGGAAGTTAGGGTTGGGTCCAGTCTTTGGTTTGTGCCTGAGGCATCAATAGAAAGAATGTGGTGCCTTCCTTAGCAGAAGGCAATGTCTGCATCTGGACCCACCTTGCGGGACCCTCCTTGCTAGCACTGGGGATGTCAAATTGATCTTCTTAAAAGAAAAAGAACCAGTTCTCCCTTGATTGACTCGAACATTCTAACGACTCTGCCTAAGTTTTCTGCCTGTCTCAGCTGGAGTGTAGAAAGCAGGAGGACTTGGGGGGCTGAGGACTTGGGGGGCTGGCCCTTAAGCCTGCAACATGTTGCAGTTGTAGCAGTATCAGTGGGGCGGCAATGAACATTTTAGGCAAGAAATCAATATACTAAGATGATCCACCTGTGAACATGGTGTTGCTGCTGCCCCTCGGTCTACATCTGTGAGAAGGCTGGGAAGTCTTAGGCCATCGTGCCTCCCTGATCTCCATTTGTAAAACAAACGCTTGTCTTACCTAACCAGCTTGTTTTGAGGAAGCAATGAGATGATGGAAGTGAAGTTGCTTTGAAAAATGAAAACAGCATTAAAAACGATAAGGTTTTTAGGCAGTGGAGCCAACAATACTATTATTTTTAATATGCTATCGTTTCTCCTGTCACCATATCCGTTCCCAGCGAAATTGTCCTTTCAAGAAAAGGGAACAGGAGGAAGTGGCAGAGCTGGAACCGCAGGAAGCAGGAACCTCTCTCAGGACTGTAGAGTAGACAGCCCCAAGAAGGACCCTGAGCAAGGCTGGGTGGTGCAGGAAGCAGAGCAGAGCTCTATCTGAGTCTGTGAACTGAGAGGCCTGCCCACAAACCACTTTCAGCAACCCCAGAGGAGCCCCAGAAAGCGCTATAGTGGAGGCTCAGGGGTTCCCCACAGAGGCTTGACACTAGCCCCCACCTCTGGTGAGCAGAACCGTTTCCAGGTGACTCATCTGAGTAAAATGCAGAAAAGAAAATAGGGGCTATTAGCATTATTCAAAGAAAGCCAAGTACCAGGCCTCATTGTGTTCCACCTTATCTCTGGATCAGAGAAGGAAATCAGGGAAGACTTGGCTGGAGTTCCCTCAGAGCCAGAGTATTTCTTCCCTTTTCATTCCCTGTGGGAACAACTGTTCTGGGATTTGACTCAGGTAGGAAGTGAAGTCACCACCCTAATTAAAGTTGCTGCTGTTGCTAGGGAGGCAGGATGGAGTGGAGTAGTGGTGAGGAGCTGGCTTTCAAGCCCTGCTCTGCCAGTTAACCAGCTCTGTGAGTCTGAGCAAATGACTTAGCCTTTAGAGACCCAGTTCCTCTGACTAAAGAATGGAGATCATAGGAGTACCTACTTCACAAGGCTGTCATGAAGGTTACATTAATAAATCAATACTAGGTGCTTTGCTGGGTGTGGTGGCACATCCTTATAATCCCAGCAACTCAGGAGGCCAAGGCAGGAGGATTGCAAGTTCAAGGCCAGCCTCAGCAATTTAGCAAGGCCCTAAGCAACTTAGCAAGACACTGTCTCAAAGAAAAAAAAAAAAAGAAAAGAAAACAGGACTGAGGATGTGACTCAGTGGCTAAGCACCCTTGGGTTCAATCCCTGGTACCAAAACAAAAACAAATAAACAAAAAAACTAGGTGTGTAGATCAATGCCTGAGAAAATGAGCCCTTCACACATGTAGCTAATATTGTATTAATATTGTTGGTGGGTATGATCTTATCTCACACTCGTTGGCTGTTTTGTGTAACAGCCCTTTGCCCAGTGTCTATAGTGTTGCCTTCTAAAGGAGAAAATTCATGCAAAACCAAAATTTTATTGCTGTGTCCTCTGCCTCTGTCCTAAACCAAAAGCCCCCTCTCTCCCACTCACTGGACAGCTCCTGCTCCATGCCTGGGCAGCTACTCTTCTCTCTAAAACCCGGGCCTCAGGCTTCTCGTAGATGGCCCCAAGTGTAAGAGGCCCAGGCGCTCAGGAGAAAGGCCTGGCACCAGCTTCTGACCGCCCCTGAACTCAGTGTCACTCAGTGTCACGTATCAGGTAGAACTCCTGTGCAAAGGTATAGAAATCTGAGACACAGTGCCTGGCCTGAGGGGGTCTGTGGTGACATCAAGGTGTGAGCTCTGGGGGATGGGCAGCTGTGGCTTCCTCTGCTGGCTGGCTGTGTGCCCCTGGGCAGGTTCCTTTATCTCCTTAACTTCCAGCTTCCTGTGAGCTGGGGATAACAGTAGCCCCTACCTCAGAGGATCCCAGCACAGCTGCCAAGGCTGGGCATTCGAGCAACTGGGCATTCGAGCAAGCATTCAGCAGGTGTTACTAATCACAGTATCAAAGACCAAAAGCTCTGGGGTGCTGGGATCTGGAGCCCAATTCCTGATGGGGAGGTGGTGCTGTTTGCTGTGGCCCTCAGGGGCTACAGAGCCAAGCACTTTGCTCAGCTGGGCTCTGAATGGTCTCCCTTGACCTCTTGCCCACAGGGCTCTATGTGCTGGTTGGAGCTGGGGCCCTGATGATGGCCGTGGGGTTCTTTGGGTGCTGTGGAGCCATGCGGGAGTCACAGTGTGTGCTCGGATCAGTAAGTGGGGCACAGGGGGGTGGGTGTGGGACGCGCGTGTCTGAAGGGAGTCAGGATGCCTGGCCTGCAGCTCCCCCAGGACTCACTGAGCCCTTAGCTCTCATTTCTCTTCCTGAGTCTGGGGTTTCTCTACTCTTGCATAGAAAGAAAAATATTTTCGTCCCTGCCTCATATGGAAAATGTGAAAAAAAAATGAGGACATTAATGTAAAGGTGTTTGGCCTAGTAATTATAAGGGGCAATTGTGATTGTTTTTTAAAAATAGTATTTCACTGTGGGTGAGGCAGCTAAAAGATTCCTGTAGTTAGGGAAGTGCTGTTATCTACAAGAAAAGCATTTCTGGTTAAGATCAATAACTTAACCAAACATCCTTCTGTGGCTTATTTTAACCACCAGCCTCTATTTTAAAAAAGTTAAATAATTTCAGTTAATTGCTATAAAGTTAATCTCTTTGTAGCCTAAGTAAAATAAGAAGAAAGGAGAATGAAGAGAGAAAGCTTTTTATATATATATGTATTTCTCCATAGGGAGTCTGAAGCATCACTTTTATTAGGCAGCCTCTCATTTTTAGTTACCCTTTGCAGACTTTGGATTTTTTTTAACTCTGCTGCTTCTGTTCTCTTTCTGTGTAAAAATGTCTAACTTGTTTCTTCATTCAGCCATTCTTTCTCTTTCTCCCCGCAGTTGATGGGCATCTCTATCTTGTTCATCACTGAACTTGGTTTAATCCTAAGCCCTGAACAGAAATCTGTGCAGGAGAACACCATTCCCCTGCCCTCACAGAAGCCTTCTGGACCATCACACCTTTCTCCCAGCCCAGGCCCCCGCTACCTCTCTATCCTCTGACCCTATTTTATACCTTGATAGAGCCTTTTTTGCTAGTCAGTATTTATTGAGCACATAGGTGCTAGTCACTGTCCTGGATGGTGGGACTTCATCACTGTCTGAAATTCTCTTATTCAATTTTTGAATTAATTATTCTTCGATATCCCTATCCAATCAAAAGTCCATGCTAGCAGAGGCACTGAGACCTCATTCACTATAGTATACTAACTATCAGGGACAGTACCTGGTGCAGAACAGATGCTCAATAAACAATTGCTGAATGAATGAATGAAAAATGGCTCAGCTGTTGCATACAGGAAATGGAAGGGGCAAGTGCTTCCTGCTGGATCAATTCAAACTAATCACCTTCCTATTGCCTTTTCAATGGAACTAGAGTCAAAGGGGCTAAAAACATTGAAAAGGTATTAAATTAATGAAATTAGTATTTTCTCTCCTCTACAGTTTTTTACCTGCCTACTGGTGATATTTGCTGCTGAAGTAACCACTGGAGTGTTTGCTTTTATAGGCAAGGGTGTAGTAAGTAAAAATTACTTTTTTATGGAAAAAGTCATGAGAATGTTGATGTGTAGAGTGTTAGTTAAAAAATCAATACTGCCCAAATTTGTAGTAGGAGCAGAACTTTTTAACCTAGAAGTTGTACACAGGACTGAGCATATGTATATATGAGTGTGTGTGTATACATATGCACATGTTTCTAGGCAGATGGTTCATAGCATTTTTTAGCTTTATGATTTTTAAATAGGATCTCTAATTTAAGATTATTCCTAGTTCAGCCAGGCATGGTGGTGCATACCTGTAATCCCAGTGGCTCAGGAGGCTAAGGCAGGAGGAGTACAAGATCAAATCCAGGCTCAGCAACTTAGTGAGGCCCTGAATAACTTAGTGAGACCTGTCTCAAAATAAAAAATAAAAAGGGCTGGAGATGCAACTCAGTGGTTAAGCAACTCTGGGTTCAATCCTGATACAAAAAAAAAAAAAAAAAAGTTATCCCTACCTAGTTTAAAATCAGGCAAGGGTGTATATATGATAAAAAGGGGTGGGGGAAGAAGAACATGCATTGCCATTGCCAGACTGTCCCTGGTCAGACTATCATTTGTCCCTAGGACTTGACCTGTATAGAGGCTGTGTCATACTCAGAGACTAAAGCTTGATCTACTGTGTCCTCCCAAAGCCAGTTTAAATTTGCTGCCCAACTTCCAGTGACTACATCAGATTATCAGGAGAACCTACAGAGGATATAGGCTTTTGGAAAGATAAACACACTGAGAGATAGGGATGGAAAGGAAAAGAAAGAAGAATGGAACCTTAAGGGTACTATATTTCAGATTAATTCATGTGCTATCAATACTGTGTTTATGAATTTGAGATTTAAAAAGGATAAACATGTAAAATAAGTAAATATCACCTCTGCTGGAATTTTTCTAAAGTAGTTGGTTATATCCATAGGTTAATTTAAACCCAGCTCCATATTGATGTGAAACTAGGTCTTTGGACCTTTTTGGATTTCTGTGGATTTGGGGGTCACATGATTTATACCAGAGAAAGCCTTCTGCAAACTTTATATGGTATTCACATGCTTTGGAAGTCTTCTTTGGTGATGAACATCTGTTAAACAATGCCCTGAGAGTACTTGAGTCCTTTTAACTAGTGGGATACTATATGATTGCATAGTTCGCAACCCTGGCTATGCATCAGAATCTCCTGGGTTGGACTCCCTGTTGATGCTGAAGCCCAATCAGGTTTGGAAACCTCCACTCTTAGAAATTTTTCTAGTCTATGAAAACTATTCTTGGGTTATTCTGTCCTTCCATGCTCAAAAGCATCTTAGAAACTCTAGAATTGACTGGGGATATGATTCAGCAATAGTGCACTTGCCTAGCATGCACAAGGCCCAGCACTACAAAAAGAAAAGAAACTTCAGAATCTATATTCTGTTTCATATATACAAAATTATCTTAAACATATGAAAAGGCAGCATTTAAAAAGGGCATAGAAGAGGGGATTTTCCTTGATGAAAAGAGAGTGTTTGAAACTTTCCACTCAATGTACCCTCATTTTTCCTGGTATTTTTTTTCAGGCTATACGACATGTACAGACCATGTACGAAGAGGCTTATAACGATTACCTTAAAGACAGAGGCAAGGGAAATGGGACTCTTGTTACCTTCCACTCAGCAGTAAGTAACTTTACTTCTTCCTTAACCTCGTGCCTTCTAAAGACCATGCATGAACCAGGTTCTCTCTAAGCACCTGGATTCAAAATAAAAATAAATTCAGTAAAGGCAAGCAGCAGCCTCCTATTTTAACCTTTATGAGAGCCATAGTTTGCATTCTGAACAGAGCCCTAGGAGAGAAAGAGGCCTACCACAGAGTTCACAAGAGGAAGTCAGAGTGTTCCCAAAAGAGATAAAGGAGCACAAACAAGAAGCATCCCAAAAAGATGTCAACTTCTCTGAAAGGGTGGCATGGTAGTGTGACAGAAGCAAGTGTGGCCTGCAAGTCAGCAAAGCCAGTTTCTAGCTGCAGCTTTGCTGCTGAACAGCTTTGTGACCCTGAGCAAGTTACTTGGCCTCCCTGATATGCCGTTATCCCCCTCATTTGTGAAGTGAAGGTCACAGGAGAGGCTCACCCCCCGGAGCGTTCCGTGGAACTGTACTGTCGATGGAGTGCTCAGAGTTACAGACGGTTAATCAAAGAAGATTGACAGAGATGGGCAAAGCTAGAGTCTTTCTGATTTCTTAAACACTAATATGGAAAAATGCTATGAACTCCTGGACGGAGTGTTTTCGGATACTTGGATCTTTTCTGTCACAAAAATGTTGGCAGGTGCCCCAGAGCCATCAAGCACACACAGGTCCCTCTGTCTTACAGGATCAGGTCACCTGTTGGCTAACCAGTCTTGAATTCTGATCTTTGGGCACCTGGGATTTATGGGAGCCACTACTCTCCTTCCCAGGCAGCCCCCAGTTAATAAGCCCGTCTCGAAGCTCAGAAAACCTTAGTTCCTTGGCAGGGTATGTGAATCCCCACCTGAAAGAGGGACTCTGCAGGCCCAGCCTCTGTCTAAACAGCAGCAGTTTCCCGGACACTGTCAGTTAGCTGCTCGCCTTGTTTGGATTGCCTTGAGTCACTTCCCATCATAAAACTCAGACAGCTTTAGGGAAGCCGTTTTCTTGGTTTGCATGATGATGTGATTCTTCACTCTCTTTCCAGAAATAGCAGTTGGGGTGGCAGAGACAGACCTTGCAGTGGCTTTGCTGCCTCAGCACCACCTGCCCGCAGCAGCAAAGTCCGGACTGTAGCTGTTACTTCCCCATCTGAAGTCCTTTTCTGACTTTCTAGTTTCAGTGCTGTGGAAAAGAAAACTCTGAACAGGTCCAACCCACATGCCCAAAGGAGCTACTAGGCCACAAGGTGAGCTTCTACCAAAGACCCGCATCTTCCGTGTTAGTGTGAGATGGGTTTTGCCCTCAGGGTGGAGGCAGGGAGACCTCCATCCAGGGATCCTGGGAGACCCTCTCCCAGTGGATTCTGGATCTCATTATTTCCCACATAAAATAAGCGAAACAATGCTGACTCCTGGCCTCCTAGTACCCCATGGAAAGATAGTAGGCCAATTTACCAATCATGAGCCCACATGCTTATGGTATTAATTACACTCACCAGGGTCAGAGGTGGGGACCCCCAAAATGTTGCCCTGCATGTCTCTGGCAGAGTC
Source organism: Aplodontia rufa (assembly GCA_004027875.1). NCBI lineage: Eukaryota > Metazoa > Chordata > Mammalia > Rodentia > Aplodontiidae > Aplodontia > Aplodontia rufa. The sequence goes on from PVKS010004097.1 coordinate 20,509, forward strand.
ACAATGCTGATGAATACTTTATCTACTGAGTGCTGTATCAGCCACGTTGCCTCTCTCAGATGCGAAGGACATGTTCCCTGCCCTCAGCGGCCTTGCAGACTAGGCTAGGGCTCTCTTGTGAGAGGTCTGTACAGGATACCATGAAACAGCGGGGTCAGGACAGCTCCATGTAGAAGGGGATCCTTGAGCTGAATTTTGACAAAGTAAGGTCATTCCAGGCCCAGAAAGCAGCCTGCTGGTGTGAAGCTCCAGGATACAGAAGAACCGGGAGCCCAGAGGGATGTCGGTAGACATTGTGGGAGACACGAGGAAAAGCAAGATTTTGCACCTGGGAGTCTGAGAAAACCATTGCTTTTAGCGGAGAATGAAACATAATCAGTTATGCATTGTAGAAAGAGCACTCAGATGCTGTGCTTGAAGGGTAAAATGTAAGACTGGAAACTAACAGAGGGCGACTGGGTAACACTTGGTCAAAAAGGATGAGGGGCCAAAGCAAGTCATGAACAGTAGGGAAGGAGAGGGAGCGAGATATCCCAGAAATGTTCAGGAGATAGAATCAACAGGACTGGATGACTTCTTGGTTGTAAGTGACAAGTGGAAAGAAGGAGGCTAAGATTTCCATAATTCTGCTTGGGTGACTGGGTGAATACAGGTGCTCTGCTCACTGACAAAGGTGAAAATTGTGAAGGGAGCAGATCCTCGAGGCAAAAGATAGCTTCAGTTTTGATCTAGCTTGTTTTTTAAGTGCCTATGGGACTTATAAGTAGCCTGCAAGGATGACACAGGTGTTGGAATCTCAGCAGGTTGGCAGTAGCTGAAGCCCTAAGGGTGAAAGAGAACACCCAGGGAGAAGGAAAAATAAGGACAGCATTGTTTAATGGGTAAGCTGAAGACAAAAAGTCAGAATAAGAGACTGTGAAGGAGGAGTCAGAGAGTCAGACAGAGTCCAGACTACAGTTTCCGGGAAGCAGGGAGGAGATGGTTTGCCCATAAAGCCAAATGCAGAAAGAGAACAGGTTAAGGAAGACAGCACAGTTCATTAGATTTGTTGCTTAGAAGATCATTAGTGATCTTTGTCACACTGTCTCACTGAAGTAACTGGGGGAAAGCACAGGTACAACTTGGGAAGGAAGAGGGACATGGAAATGTGAGAATATGGAGACAGTGATATTAATGCTGTTAGGCACTGAGCGGTGAAGAAGTGATGAGACGGAAGTTCTAGTTTGTGTCATTAATCACCATTGAACTTGTTTATTTTAAAGAGAGAGGAATAGTGTGAGAGAGAGAGAGAATCAATTTTATTTAGTTTTTCACGTGGCTTCCGTTGCTCTGACACTTCATTGTGTACGTGGTGCTGGGGTTCGAATTCGCGTCCTCACGCATGCCAGGCAAGCGCTGTAACCACTGAGCCACCGCTCCAGCCCCTACCACTGAATATTTATTGGATCCTGCTGAGTTGTGATATGAACAAAATACAGCTTACCCGTAAAGTGCCAATGTCCAGCGGAGGAGACACACAGTGAAGCCATTAATACCAGACTGGCTGAGTCAAGCTGAGCGAGCACAGCAGACTCTCCTTGGCCTGTGGGAAGTTCCCTGATGTGATTATCAGGATGCATTTTGAAGGATGAGTAGGAGTTCAGTAAGAAAACGAAAGAGGGATATTCCGGACAGAGGGGATAGGGCAAAGGGAGGTAGTTATATTCGGGAAAGTGCCAGTGTCGAGGAGAGCCTGAAATCCCAAGATATATGTGGGAGCTGAGTTCTTCAAAGAGGAGAGAGCCATTCCTGAAGGCTCTTGGATACTCTTATGAAGCCAAGTCTAGCTTTCATGCTGCTGGCTTAGAGAACCGCAGAAGGTAGAATCTGGGATAACGCTTGTGTTTTATCAAATTTGCTCTAGTGGCAATGTGGAGGCATAATGGAAATGAATAACCCAGGCTGCAGGATGTGAAAAAGGAGGGTATCCTTTCAAGCGGTTTGGCTTTGGGCCAAGAATATGTAAAGAGACTTCATGAAAAATAAAATTCAAATTACCATTAAACACATAAAAAGCATATGTAATTAAAAGCAATCTTCAAAATTAAGGGCAAATTTAAATGAAGAGATGCCATTGTTTAACCTGTGAAATTAGCGAAGTTTTTTTCTCTGTTAATAATAACATACTGTATTGGCAACAATGATGAGAAATGAACATTTAAAAAAAATTGTACAATAGTCTTAAGACATTAGTACATTTATGTAAGACTAGAGTGTTAAGTGTGTTCATGCCCTTCAATCTAGAAATTCCACTTCTCGGAATTTATCCTAAGGTAAAAGAATGAGAAATGTGGACAGAAATTTTTGTGCAGTGGTATTCATAATAGTGTTATTCATAAAAACTACATATTGGAAAGTTGCCCACTATGTGACAATAGGGGGTTGTTTAAATAAATTATGATACTTTCATCTGATGCAGGGTTCAAACCCCAGCACCCATGTACACAGCTAAGTGTCAGAGCAATGAAAGCCATGTGAAAAACTCAATAAAATTGATTCTCCCTCTCTCTCTCTCTCTCTCTCTCGCTCACTGTCCTTGTCTCTTAAAAAAAGAAAGAAAGAAAGAAATTAAGGAATGTTAGTGAAATGACTTTTTTGAAGCTTGGTGAGAGTACAGATATTCTTACTTTCTTTTTTCTAACATGTATTTTTCCAAATTTCTTTAATCACCATGTATTCCTTTATGACTAAGTAAAAATACATGTTTTGTTAGTTTTTCACAAGAAGAAACTGGCTGTGAAGGAAAGGAGGGACTACAGGCAGCCAGAGGAGGATAGTATCATGAGTAGTAGTAGTAATTTTTTTTATTAAAGAACTTGAGCATGGTATTATTTGGTGACTAGAAATGCCAATGGAGGAGAGGCTTAATATATACGGAAGAGAGAACCCACAACACAGGCATCCTTCAATGAGACCCAGAGCAGGAAGGAGGTTAACTTTACCTCTTTAGCTCTGATACTAGGAAAGAAGTCAGGAATGGTGCTGCTGTGCCCCTTTCTATGCTTGCTACCTCTGACAATCCTGGTACGGCAGCAAGGGAACATGTTAAGAGACGAGGTGAAGGACAGGAAGGCTGGAAGAGGTGTTTTAGGCTGACTCCCATTTTCTGCAATATGTAAGAAAGCCACTGTCTACAGCAGTATCTCTGTAACTTACTAGGATATAGTATATTTTTTGTGAGTCAGTGTCCTCTAAACTGAACTTTCTGAGAAAAGAAGAAACCATGTCTTCTTGTCTTCACTTCCACCAATCCATTCCAGAGGCTGATGCAAAGTGGTTACTTAAGGAATGTTAGTTAAGTCAATGAAGTATGAAAGGGAATGTGAGCAAGTGGTAAGGGTTTCATGTTCCATGGTTAGGTAGATGTCCGAGGAAGCTGACCAGTGAAACATAAAAGGATCTGAGCAGCCCGAGAATGCAATTGGGTTAAGAGCATACCTCTACTTAAAAAGACTCCAAATAGAAGATTTTGAAGCCAGGGATCTGTTCTGCTCCCTGTCCAATTATTCCCATGTCCATGATGGTCCTTTGAATCCAGGCTTCACAAGTCTCTTATGGGCACAAGGATAGGGACCCAAAGCTCACCTGGCCACCAAAAGAGACAATGGTTCTCTAACTCCCAAGATCTGGCCCTCATAGACATGGTTTTCCTTTTGTTAAGTTGAACTGATACATACATGGTTTTTAGTTTCTTCATAGGTAATGCCTACCTTGCATAGTAAGTTGGATAAGTATATAGAATTTTTTTAAACTTTAAATAACAATAAAAGGGTTCTCATTTTAAGGATATTTATTTTTCTTCACTGAGAGTAAGAAGAGGTCTCAAATTTTCATATGCCTCCGATCCCAGAGAAACAGTTTCCTCCAGCCAAATTTCAGGGCTTTGAGCAGCCACTGGCATAAATAGGGAAATCCAGAAAAAGGAGAGGATTGTATTTTTCTCCAAACTGCATTTTTACACGAAGGCTGGCAGGATGATGTTACCCAAGAAGAATGGTTTAAATATGGGCAAAAGCTGACATAGATTAGTTCTCACAGACTGATCCGTAGAGAAGGAAAGATTGGATAAGGGGAATGATTCACCTATAAACAAGTAGTTTTTATTACTTTTTTTTTTCCAAAACAGAATTGCATTGATGAAATTGAGACCATAATCAGTGTTAAGCTCCAGCTCATCGGAATTGTCGGTATTGGAATTGCAGGTCTCACGGTGAGAAAATTCCAGAACTTACCTCTTTTTGCCTTCTAAGGAGCCTTGAACCATTGCATCTGAGTTCTCTTCAAGTGTGAGATGATAGCATCTTTTTTTGTTTTTTGGCATCACATAATTTTATTCATTAAATAACCACATCATTGTTACCATAACTAAAATAATAATTGCTTAATGTAATCAAATACGTAAATAGTGTTTAAATCCCTAATTGTCCCATATAGATATACTTATAAATGTATAACATTTATGTCAGGATCCTCAAAAGGTCAATACTTTATAATTGGTTGCTATGTAACTCAAATCTTTATTTTTTTTAAAAAAAGACAGGGATAATGAGAGAGAAAGAGTGAATCAATTTTATTTAGTTTTTCATGTGGCTTCTGTTGCTCCAACACTTCATTGTGTATGTGGTGCTGGGGTTCGAACCTGTATCCTCCCACATGCCGGGCAAGTGCTGTAACTGCTGAGCCACCGCTCCAACCCTTCAAATATTTTTTAAACTTGAGTTTCCCCTCTGTCTTTTTCCTTACTGCTTATTGGTTGAAGAAATCAGTCTTTTGTTTGTTTTTTCTCTGTAGGGTTTTCCATGATCTTGATTTTGCTGATCATGTCCATATGATATTACCCATAAGTTGGTAGATGGACATAAAGTTAAGTCAGATTACTTCTTTAACTGGCAAGAATATTTCATGAGAGATGCAATAGTCCTCTATTAAAAAGGATGCCCATGCTGTCTCACTTTTTGTGATATTAATTTTTTATTTTGAAGTAGCTTCAAACTTATAGAACAGTTGCAATAAAGGCACACAAGTGTGCACACACAAGCATGTTATTAACCCATGGATACCAGTCAAGTCTGTTAACTGTCCCAACATCTTTTAATAGTGAAAGGGATTCTTGTAATGTTTTTTCAATCCTTTCAAGGACCTGGACCTTAGTTGGTCCTTTCTTGACCTTTATGACTTTAACCTTTTTTTTAAAATTACAGGCTAGTGGGGCTGGAGGAGTGGCTCAGAGGTTGGAGCGCTTGACTGGCATTTGCATGGACCTGGGTTCAAACCCCAGCACCACATACACAACTAAGTGGCAGGGAAACAAAGGCCACTTTAAAAAAATAAATAAAATTAAAATTCTCTCTCTTTCTCACCCTGTCTCTTAAAAAAATGACAGGCTAGTTATTATTTTATAGAATGTTCCTCAATCCATGTTTGTCTGCAGTTTCCACACAGTAAGTCTGAGGTTGTGCATTTAAGGTAGAAACGGCACAGAAGTACTCTGCTTTTCTCACTGTGTCCCTCAGGTGACGCAAGATTTCATTTTATTACATGGTCAGGAATGTGAAGTGTCATCCCATCAGTAACGTGGCAGCTGCAAGATCTGCCCATTAGAAGTTATTCTTCCTTCCTTCATAGTTAGTGTTTTATGGACAGATGCTTTGAGACCATGTAAATATCCTTGTTTAACATCCAACCGTGACCCAGTAATTTTAGCACCCATTATGCTCCTTAGATGGCACTATCTTGAGAGAATTTTTATAAAGGACAAAGACATTTGTTCACAGTAAATCTTCTGATAATGAAGTTAATAATCAATACTTAGTCCTCTAAGATATGATACAAATTTCAACACTGACCTAATTTTGATCTTGAGTTTATTACAATAATATACCATTTTAAGGCCAATAGTAACTTAGATAAGTGATTTCCAATTCAAAATAGCATGATATCAGGCTAATCTCTCACCTATGATATGAAGCAGCAGCATAGCGCAGTGACTAATGAGGCAAGTTCTATCAGTACACTATCTGGATTCAGCTCCGGGCTCCACTACTTACAAGCCCTGGTGATATAGGAAAGCTTCTTAATATCTCTACGCCTCTATTGCATCATTTTCATTTTTAAAATGGACTTTTTGATGGTACTGGAGACTGAACCTAAGCCTCATGCATGCTAAGCAAATGCTGTACCACTGAGCTACATCCCCAGACAGGGTCTCACTAAGTTGCCCAGGATGAACTCAAACTTGTGATCCTCCAGCCTCAGCCTCCCAAGTAGCTGGGATTACAGACATGTGCCACCACACTCAGCAAAAAATAGGTATTTTAACATACCAAATTTCTAAGGTTGTTGTGAAGATTAAATTGGATACTACATATATTATTACAAATTAGTTTATATAAAGCATGTGGCACATACGGTAAGTAATAAATGTCAGCTGTTCTGAATGTTCCCAACAAGAATCCAGGCAAAGGGAAGAGCACATGAGAGAGTGTGAGACATAACGCTTCCAGGCAGTGCAATATTTCTGAAGTAAAATAAGAGTGTAGTGGAAGAATTGATAGCCATGGACAGGTATGTAGGGGTGGCTGGAGGGACTGCAGGTCCACATAATTGAGTGGACCTATAATTGTGTCCACATAATTGTGTGCCCTTCTGAGTTGGACTTCATTTTTAAGGAAAGGGGAGGCTTTGAGGGATACAAGGACATGTGGTACAGGATCAGGGAAGGGTTGGAGTAAGGCAAGACTGGAGTCCAGGAGGCCAGTGAAGAGGTGATTTCCATTGTCCAGTAGTTGGGTGATTATAAATAATGCCAAGCCAGCACTTACTCTCCAGACTTTTACAGAGATTAGCTCACAGCCCTCACCAAAGTATAAGAATGGTGAGGAAATCCAGGGGACCACAAGCACTTTCCCCCTTTTTGTATTTATTTTGTATTTAGAGCACAGAGAGGTGGTGCAGTTGTTTAACATACTTGGTTAAGGCCCCCAAATCTAGCAACATCTGTTAGGCCCTCCCCATCTGATCCAGGGCTAGCTTGGTTGCAATTTCTACAGCTCCTCAAGGATGGTCTTGAGGTAGGTGGTTTGAAAGCATTCTACATAATCGAGGCATCAAATAGAAACTCCTAACTATTCTACAATCTCAACAAATGCAGAGTCAGAAAGAAGTTACCCCTGACTCTTGACAGCATCAGGCTGAGACTAAAGAAGCTTCTTTCTGAGGGCATACCTTCAGAGTACTACCAGGATGGGGTTAGGGTTGTATCCAACCTTAAAACCATGGTGTGTTGGTCACCTTTCCATCACTGTGACAGAATACCTGAGATAAACATTGAAACAGGAAGATTTATTTTAGTTCAATTTCAGAAGTTTTAGTTAATAGTTATTTGGTCCATTGCTCCTGAGCCTGTGGCGAGACAGGGAATCATGGTGGAGAACACAAGGTGGAACAAAGCTGCTCACTTCATAGAAGCTGGGAGGCAAAAGAGAAAAAGGAAAGACCTGGGTCCCAATATCCCCTTCCAGGGCATGCCACTCAATGTCATTTGCTTCTATTAGGCTCCACCTCCTAAAGGTCCCACCACCTCCCAATAGCTGAGGACCATCCTGTAACACAGTGATCCTTTGGGGATATTTAAAATTCAAACCATAACATATGGTAAAGGAGAAATGCCTTTGGTGGGTTGTCTTAAATCAGCACCACCAGGTTTCTTAGGTTGTTGTTGTTTGCTTTTGTTTTGTTTTGTCTGTAAGGTTAAGAGCTGCACAGTGTAATCAGTTAACCATATGTCCATTAGGTGTCTCCCCTGCCACATGCTGGTACTGAGTTTCTGACAGCCAGAAGCATGAAATCCTGTTCCTGGCTATTCCCTATCTTAAATCTCCCCTGCCTTTCCAGAGCAATTGTTTATTCGTGCCTGGTTGTGTTTAGCATTTACAAACCCTAGTCTGACTTATGATGGGATTGAGGAGAGAATAACAGTTATGGTGCCAATTTTTAAAAACTAACAGTGACAGTCTTTTACAAAAGGATACCCACAGAAAGTGTTGAAAGACTGTATAATTGGGGAAATGATTGAGGACAGGAAGAATCTTTTGGCATTCTCCTATTCAAACTACAGAAGTGGATATTGATTTGGCCCAAGGATTTTTCTTTTCTGACAAGTATTCAAAAGATAGAAGAAGTCAGAAATACCATAGTTCAAACACCTCAGTTTATGCTTTGGTAAAAGTATTGAATTGAACAGTGAAGAATCATTTGAACTTAGAAATGGGCCAGGAATGAAGACATGCCCCATTTTTTAATATGAATTTAAAGCATTTCTGGCATTAGAAAACTATTTGGACCATACGTTTTTTTTTTAAACAAGAAGAAGTTATGAATACATTTTTCAAATGAATTTGTAAAAGAGATCAGATTAACCTGAAATATATAATTTCAAAACCAGTTAGTGTATCAATCTTTTACAGATAGTAGGAACTGTTATGAACCTGGAGCAGTGGCTCAGAGGTTGGAGCACTTGCCTGGAATGCAGGAGAACCTGGGTTCCAATCTCAGCACCACATACACAACCAAGTGTTGGAGAAACAAAGACCAGATGAAAAAAATTAATTAAATTGATTCTTTCTCACTCTCCCTCTCACTTAAAAAAAATAACTGTTCTGTAAGCCAGATACTGAGTCTTTTTCTTAAAACAGAGCCTTGATATTTGTTAACAATAATAATATGGTAATGCATTTTAAGTAGTGAATATGGGAGTCTTTACTCAGCAACCATCCTTAAGGAACATAAAAATGTCATTTATAACCAGTAAGTATTAATTATAATCATTACTTATTAACTTGATTTAGGCAGCTAGGCAGATTTGCAACCTTTTGATCAAATAATAGGCATTTGAAAGTCACTAATGAGTGTTCCTTCTGTTCCAGATCTTTGGCATGATATTCAGTATGGTCCTTTGCTGTGCAATACGAAACTCACGAGATGTGATCTGAAGCTACTTCATCATGAAAATTGCAACCTAGAATTTTCATACTAAATGTACAAGAGCTATCTCTCAGCTCATTTTTAATGTTCAGAGGACATTAGAATCTAAAATAATTTGCTATCAATTGTACATTTGCACATGTATGTACATCTGACTCATTACTAGTTTGCCCTTGAATGAATGCCTGTGTATGCTGACTGAGAACATATTCACATGTGATCTGTGTTTTGGGTGTATGCATTACACATAATGAAATCTTTCTGCTAGGAGTTCCTAGTTCTTGTTATATAAGAGGAACAACCTACTTAACTACCAGAAAAAGATCAAAAAGCTTTGAGAAACTTTAAAAACATGGTTGTTCAGAAAATAATGTTCAGTTTCTCAGACTTTAGCCAGGAAAATTAGATTCATACAAAGAATCTGGGGCTTTCTACTTATTGGAAGCAATAAGCTACAGAATTGAGAAATCATGGTGCACTATTGAAATTGTCTGAGTGTAAGGGTTTCCTGGGATTTTTTTTTTTATATACATGCTCTCCCCAAAATACAGTAAACCAATTTTAGAACTAAACACATCTGCAAAACTAAATATAGCATGGAAAATCTAATTTGAATAAGTCATGTTTTCCTAGTATTTAAAAACAAGCTCCCTCTGGAAAGAGTAGTCACATATTCATGTGTCCTATAAAAATGAGTGTGTTTAGAACTAAAAGAATAACTTAAAAACTTTTTAAGGAAATGTTTTTGTTCTTATACAAATCCATGTAAGTATTGCTTTGTCCCTTTCCTTTTCTGACTCTTCTCTGCACTACTGCAACCCTCATGTCCTCAAAAGGGCTTTTATCTCAAACTCTTTTATGTTTTTCCAAATGTAAGAATGGAATAGCTGAAGCAAAAAGTCTGGCGGTTGCAAATTATGGGAAAGAAAATTTTTATTGGCACTGTACCTTTGAAATACCTCATAACTTGAGTTTACATATTTTCCTAATTTTTGTATTTTTTCTTATTTATTCACCTAGAGAATTCTTCATAGATTAAGAACTATAGTTTTCACCACTTAAATAAACAAATTCCTGCATAAATCAGTTATCATCTTATGAGCATCCTTGGCCAAACTAAAATAAAAACATCTTTTAGTTGTATACCCACAACAAAGACAAGGAAACAAATGCTTATATATAAACATGCACAATACAAACATACTTTTTTTATGCAAGTCCCCTATGAAAACAAAATAATGATTAGTTCTTTTTTGGTCTTAATACTCAATTTTAAGTAGGGAAATCCACATTTAGGACCTAAATTGGCATGTTTGTCAGTAATTTAAAACAATTTGTTACATTTAGTAAGTCATGGATTTTTTTTTTAATTGCATTTCAAAAAGTCACACAAAAGTGAAATTATGGGGGACTATGGAAATTCCCAAGTGACTGTACATGTAAGAACACAAAACTTTGGGTATGCACTAAGAGAAAGTGCTGTGTTCCCAAGAAACTTTTACAAAACATTTTGTTGAGAAGACATAACCACTTGAAATAGTCTAACACCCATGGAGCACCACAATTCTCTTTCAGCTATTCTTGCTACTACTACTAACTTTGAAGAAACTTTTCTAGGAAAAGGAAAATTCAGATTGGAAGCAATCTAAAATCTTAATTGTGCCTGGCTGCTTTGCTGTGTCTGTAACTAAAAAAATCACTCATGAAATAATTGTTTGTATTCCAGCAGCTGACAAATGTAACCTTTTAAGCCAAGGTTAGTAATTTCAGTTCATCTGTCTCCCAAAGACAGGCAACAGACCCAACTGTGTATGCAGGTTCCTCCAGCTCAGAATTCTGTTAAATTCCACAAAAATCAGTTTCATTCTCTATCTGAATTAACAATCGTAAAGAAGACTACAGTTATTAAAAGTGGAAGAGTATAAATAAAATAATTTTTTTAAATGTTTAAAAAAATTTTTAAAGTGGGATACTAGAGATCTGTTTCATATATGATTGAATGTGCCCCTTTAGGGGGTTAAGCTTTTCAAAATATATGCCATAGTAAAATTAGAGAATTACACTGCTGAGTGAAGGTAGATTTTATATGTGTGTATACAAACACAGAGACATAATTTCATATAGATAGAAAATACCTATTTACCTTGGATCTATATATATATATCTTGAAAACATTTTGAGTATATATACATCTGTAATTTCAATACATGAACACATGTATGTGTGCATATATATATATAGGTGTGCATACATATGTATGCATACACTTGTATACATAATCTTCCAGTTATTTCTGTTTACTTTAATTTGAGATCAGATGCAAACATTTTCCTAAACCTCTGGTGCCAAAGCACTGATTTGGAACTTCTTAATGATGAAATATTTTAAGTTATTTTAAATTAAATTTTCTATGTATTAGAATTGCTTGTCTGAGTTATCTTAAAATCCTCCTATATCTTTTTATACACCTTTATACAACTTATTTAAATGTTTGTAACTATGAATAGCCAAACAATATATGGTATATGAAACATGGTAATCCTTCTGTGTTCTTAGGAGCTTGATTTTTTTTAAAGCAACACTTTAAAGACTTTCATTGCATATAGTTGTATTTTCTTTTTCTAAAGAGAGAAGGACAGTGAGAGAGAGAGAGAGAGAGAGAGAAAGAAACAATTTCATTTAGTTTTTTCATATGGCTTTCGTTACTCTGACACTTTGTTGTGTACGTGGTGCTGGGGTTTAACCCCGTGTCCTCACGCATGCAGGGCAAGTACTGTAACCGCTGAGCCACCACTATAGCCCCCACATAGTTGTATTTCAATTAATATTTTTTCATCCAAATTGTACCTCTCTTCTCCAGAATAGCTTTTTTGTTATCTGTGTCTTAATCTGTAAGACTGTACAGTGACTCAGAGTCCAGTGCAATCCTCCATGCAGTCAGTGAGAATGTTGCTCTCCTTTCTTCGTGAGCAATGCCTAATAGTTTGGCTGGGTGAGAATGAGGCTAGTGGGAAGATGGGTGAAGGGGATAACAGTTTTTCTTTTCTGAAGTATGTTTATCAAAGAAAAAGAGCTACCCTCCTGTCACAGGTGAAAGCTTGTCTCCATGGCTCTGAGGGCAGCCACTCGGGCTTCAATAGGTGCTCTACGTTACAACCTTCCTGGTTCATGGACCCCTTGTCACTCTCTTTGACCACCAGCTCCTCAGTTTCAGCAACCCAATTTTCCCCAAACTGCTAGAGAATACTCAAGGACCCTTAAAGTTAGCTATATCTTAGTTTGGGTTCATCAAAATCAAATGGACAAAAGTTCTTCAATTTCTTTCAACATGATTCTTCATTTTTTGTTTAAATATATGAGTACATAATACATATATGTATGTGTATATATACATATTATACATATATATATATATATATCCTTTTAAAGGTTAGAAGACTACACCAGTACAGAAAGTTATTGTTAGTATCCTTATTATAACAATAAAGGCTAAATACATTCCAGAAACCCACTGTTCAGATGTGAATTTCCTGGAAACAGAAAAAGCACGAAGGATAAAAGTAACAGGACCTGTATGTGCAAAGTGTTCTCTGTGCTGATTTCATAAAGTGTTTAGCTAAAGTGCCAGAAACCCTTCCAAAATTTTGGTATTTGCTTTGGGGGTTTTCCCCCTATGGAATTTATTATGATTTTATTTATATTAAATAGTAGAAATTAGCCAGGCATCGTAGCACACATCTGTAATCCCAGCAACGTGGGAGGCTGAGGCAGGAGAATCACAAGTTTGAGGCCAGCCTGGGCAACTTAATGAGACCCTGTCTCAAAACAAAATTTAAAAAAGAAAAAAATGTCGGGATGTATGTAGGTCAGTGGTAGAGTCCCACTGCATTCAATCCTTTGTACATCAATAAATAGAAATTTAAATCAAATTAAATAACCAACACAAAGTGCTTAGTACACCTGGCAACTAGTGAATGTTAGTATTACTACTATTATGTTGAATCTGAGTCTTGTTAACTGTATATCATTTTCTAGAAATCATATAGAAAAGATATTCTGTATACCAATTATATATATGTACACATTCATTTGTTGAATTACTGAATAGCTTTTGATAGATGTCATGATTCTATTTTTTTTTTTAAAGAGAGGAGGACAGTGAAAGGCAGAGAGAAAAACAGAATCAATTTTTATTGAGTTTTTCACGTGGCTTTCATTGCTCTGACACTTAGTTGTGTGTGTGGGTGCTGGGGTTTGAACCTGTGTACTTGCACATGCCAGGTAAGCACTGTAACCACTGAGCCTCTGCTCCAGCCCTCTATTTTTTTAAAGACAGAGGAACAGTAAGAGAGAGAAAGAAACAATTTTTTATTTATTTTTTCATGTGGCTTGCGTTGCTCCAAGACTTCATTGTGTACGTGGTGTTGGGGTTTGAACTCAAATACTTGAGCATGCTGGGCAAGCACCGTAACTGTCCAGCCACGGCTCCAGCCCCTCCTGATTCTATTTTAATTCAAAATCTTGATATCAATTAGCCAGAGTCCCTATCCTCCTGTGACTGCTCTACATTGTAAGATGCAACCCACACTAACACTGGAACTGTTTTTCACCTTTGTTTGGGGTCACTATTTTGTGCATTTGGGAACACTTTGCAGGACTGCTGAAGCAGTATGACGGGCAAGGCAAGTCTGCGGTCAAGGAGCTTAGAGTGGAGAAAAGCAGGGGGTATAGTACTGTGAGAGAAGTTCTATAAGCATTAACCCAGAGAAGACCTGCTCAAACTTGGGAAGAGTGGTCAGTGGAGACATCTCCTGAATGTTAGGTCCTCTAAACTGAATCCTAAAAATCTCTTACAAATTAGTTAAAAGTGATAAGAAGAAGAAAACGGGATTTGTGGGGAAAACATGCTAAAGATCCTGAAACAGAACATGAAAGCATTGAAGGCGGTCATGTCAACAGCTAATGATATAAAGGGTCCTGTTACACTACACCTAAGGAATCTTTGTCCTGAGGCTATAGGGGAATTTTTAAACAATGACAGAAAACCAAACTTGAGTCCTTTTTTTTTTAAATGTTTTTACAAGTGTGTTATATAATCATACATGCATGGAATATAATTTGCTGCACTTCAGTCCTCAGGATTTCCTTTCCCCCTTTGCTTTTCCCTGGTCCCCTTTCTCTACTTTACTGATCTGTCTTCTATTTATTGTTTTGTTTGTTTGGTTTTGTTTTTTTGGCTTTTGTTTTTGTTTTTATTTTTGGTGCCAGGGATTGAACTCAGAGGTTCTTAACCACTGAATCACATTCTCAGTCCGTTCTTACTTTTTATTTTGGGACACTGTCTTGCTAAGTTGCTCAGGGACTTGCTAGTTGCTGAGGTTGGCTTTGAACTAGGGATCCTCCTACCTCAGCCTCCCAAGACACTGGGATTACAGGCATGTGCCACCACACCTGACATACATTCTGAATTAGTGCTTTATAGATACACGTAAAGGTAAAGATCACTCAGTTTCAATATAAGGAGCGATTGGCAAAGCACAGTTATAAGGACTTCTAACTAATGTACCAGAAACCCTCAAAAGAAGTAGACTTAAGAGAAATTAGATTTGAGGAATGAGAGAAAGAGAGTAATCTAGAAATAATTCCCAGGTTTCTGACTCAGAAGCTGGAAAATAGTACTACACAGGAGGAAAAGGAGATTGTATTAGCGATATAAGGGAAGACTACAGGACATCTAAAAGGAAATATAAACTTCCCTGAAGCTGAGGAAAAATTTGCACTAAAACTGCGGTTCAGGAATCCTCCACATAAAGTGACAGCGCCAGCATTTGAACAAGATAGCCACCTCTCATGATTAAATCCCTAGTGAAAAAATTAAACTGAAAACATTAGAATTGTTATTATATTAAAAGTCCACAACAATTCTCTTCTCCCCACCCATTTCTTAATCTCAGGCCAGAGAATCTGTTTGCTTCCTGTGTTCCTTCAGTAGCTGCCATCTAACTGCAACTCTTAACTAGTTAAGCAGTAAGAAAAGTTATGGTTTAAGTGTGAAGCCAACTTCAGATTACTTAAATGGATGTAATTCCTTAGCACATCCCAGAATTAATTATACAAAACCAAGTTTCTTACATGCTGTACATTTAACAGTGTCCAAATGGTCAACAGTATACATAAAATTATAGCTCTAGGCCTTCTTTCATCAACTTTAGAATTTTTACCCCTATGGCATTAAGCAAAATTACTAAGAAAAATATAGTCTAGACCTCCATTACTGTTGCCAACTAAAGACAATAGCATAGTTTTGAGTTATTTTAAAGGGTAGAAAGAAAATGCATGAAAAAATTAGAAAAGGTTGATTTCATCATTTTAAAACAAATTATAAATACCATACTTGTATGATATTATAAACACAGATATGTGACCTCTCATAGGGCCCATTGGGAAGCAGAGAATTCAGGGATGATCATGACTAGAAGGTGTCCTGTGTATTGGACCATAAGTTACTCACTGTTGCCCCTACTAAAAAGTTTCAAGGGATGATAGGAGTAGAAGCCAACTTGTAGGGGACTGAAAAGAATGCGAACTAAGGAAGTAGATGGTCAGTACAGTGGACTCTTTCACACACACACAAAAACTGGAATAAGAATTCAAGAAGTGAAAGGGCAAATAATCAGAAGATCACACAGGGTCAAGAGGGTCAAGAGAAGGTTGTTTTCTTTTTCTTCCTCTTTTTTAGGATGGGAAGAGATCTATGGAAGCTTCATTGCTTCATACTGAAGATATGTCAAAAAAGAGGAATTAGGAAAAGATACAAGAGGAAAGAGCAAGGTGCTGGAGGAGGTTGGGAATGGGATCAGGAACATCTTCTGAAACTAGTGGGAAAGATACTGGATCAGTCAGGACTTTTCAGGTGAGGTGTCAAAAACCCAAGTCTAGTTGCAGGAAAAGAAAGGTTTAAGGGTGAAACTGGCTTTAGAGTAGGCTTAAATGATATCAGTAATCTTTCTGTTCTGTTTCTCTTGCTGTACTCTGGTTGTCTTTACTCTTTGACTGTCTCCAAGAGATGCCAAAGATGGCCAGCAGTGGCTCCAGGCTCACATTCTATCAGGTTAGGAACCCCAACAAGCTAAATATTCTTTCCAACAGTCAAAATAAAAGTCCTTGGGCTAACTCCTACGGAAGAGATTGGGCCACATGCTTACTCAAGTCACTTGAACTGGAAGTATAGGTAAGAAGAACCCCCAAGAAAAATCAAGGTGCAGCTATCCAAAACAGGGACATGGATGCTAAGCAGACCAAAATAGTGGGTGGAAAGAAGATAGCAGAAGTAGCAAACATGAGGTGGAATTGTCTAAAAGATAAAAAGGAGGGCTGGAGCCGTGGCTCAGCAGTTGTGTGTTTACCTGGTATGCATGAGGACCACGTATACAGCAGAGTGTTGGAGCAACGAAGGCCACATGAAAAACTGAATAAAATTGATTCTCTCTCTCTCTCTCTCTCTGTCCCTCTTTCTTTCTTTCTTTCTTTCTTTCTTTGTGTGTGTGTGTGTGTGTGTGTATTTTAAAAAAAAAGGAGGGCTGGAGTGGTGGCTCAGCGGTTGCAGCACTTGCCTGGCAAGCACAAGTACATGGGTTCAAACCCCAGCACCCCGTATACAGGGAACAGTGAAAGCCACATGAAAAACTAAATAAAAATTGTTTAAAAAAAAAGATAAAAAGGAATTAACTAGGACTGCTGAAAGAGTAGAGAAAAACCCAACATTAAACAATAGGGTTGGAGTGGAAGTTACCTTGACAGAAGAATTTTTATTGCACTGAGACTCAGACTTGCTGCTCTAAAGTAAAAGAAAAGGCATTTTCTTAAATAAAAGATCTATTACTTGTTGCCAGGAAGCCTGATGCTGGTACCTGCTAATAAATTCATCCTGGTACATTCATTTACTCCTAAAGAGTTTGGTCAATAGAAAAACAGATGTTACTGCACTGATTCCAAATCCATCTAAGTTATGAAAGAATTCTTTATATTTCAGAGTCAAATGAGAAATGAGAGATTTTTTTCCCCTTAAAGCACTGAATTTCAAACTTCCTCTGCCAAGAACTGACTCCTTTAAACTTTAGGTTGAATTTTAAAACCACTTCAGAAGATGTTCCAGTTTCCATCTTTCTCCTGTTGTGCATGCAATGATTCCCCATCTTCCCATTTCTAATTTTTTCTATCCATTCTCCTCTTAAACCAAAGGATGCCAAGAGCCTCCAAAATAGCACTTCCATATTCCCAAATTTCTGAATCCAACTAAGGCAAATTATTAGTCACCTCAATCCCTAAGCTGTTTCCTAAGGCTTTTCTGTCTTGGCTAACTCCACTTTCAAGAACGGTTTAATGAAATTCATGCGTGCATCAATCAAAACAGATTGCCTTCAGTGGGAAGAAACAAGTTGTCTCTCGTGCACCCATGTGCAGAGTTCTGTGGCCCAGGATGGAGCAGGACCATCACACCCATGTCCAGGTCTGGCCTTCTCACTGCAGTTTGAGGAAGCCTATTTAAGTAATTTTAAAAGACAAAATTAAAATCTTGAGCTGGCCTATTTATGAGTGGCCTCCCTAAAACGCTTGGTCTTTCCAGAATTTGGGTCCTTAAAAAAATGTTTTTCAGAATAAATGAACATCATTTGTGACCAGTACCAATTAGGTTTGAACATTAGACTTTTTACTCATTAATTTAAAATCTATATTGGATAAACAGTTTTAAGTGATATGCAGCTTTAAGTGACCATGTTATGCATTGATAGTAGAACCCAAAGCCCCAGATTAGTATTTGGAAATCATAAAAACATCAACTTCACATATTAAGTTAAAAATAATGTAGGTTTCTGAGTCCCTTGTATGTAAATGCACATGTTTCTTCCCATCGGCAAAGCATGGTACCTGTATCACTTTGGTAGTAATTCATCTGCACCACATTACCCTCCCCATGGGTACTATAAGCAGTCAGTCATTTACAAGACGCCCAGTGGAATTTAACTAATGACTGGGATATAGCAAAGACCCATGGCTCTACCAACAATTGGTTTTCACCTTGATAGTGGCAGTCATGGAGAGAGTAATGAACAAATATAGGATAAACAGTCATTTTAGAGGTCAAATCTATAAGGCACCAAGGCCTGTCTCAATTCAAGCTCTGTTGATACCAAACTCTTACATAGTATCTAAGGAAGGAAGAGAAAATAAAGAACCATTTACTAAGCATATTCACCAAAAAATAATGTTTCAATATTAATGAAAGTTTAGATTAAAATTTAGGAAGGTTCTACTCCTTTAAATCCCTTAGCACTCTCCACCCCCCATCCCTAAACCCTTTCATGAGTGTACTAGTTTTTCATGATATGTAAAGTGAATGTGATATCAAAGGCAAAACAGCGCAAGTTGCTTTTTGTATAAATGCTGGAAAGTATCTCCTGTTACTTCAAGGACTATGAAGGATTTAGACTTCCACATGTAAAATGATCGTGGCCTCTTTTCTAGGCTTTGTAAATTGACCTTTGGGAGTTTAACTTTCATAGGTCAGTTGACCCACCAGAGTAATTAAATTAAAGAGAATAGTTTCCATACTCTTTACTGAGTTTTGGTGGAGTTTTATACAGTGCATTTGACTGAACAGGATAAAGTTTTATATTGCAGATTTCATACATTCCTTACTCCCCACCTCTACTCCAGCCTGACTTCTAGCCTTTGGAAGAAAAATGTCTCTAGTAACCTGATACCATGTGTTCCTTCAGATTCTAATCACATTACTTTCACTAATACTGTAGTGGGGCCACATTCACTTTCTCTGTCAAGATAAACCTCCTGGCCCTCTGTTAGGGAAGCCTACTGAACTCTGGCTTTCATTAGTACTGCCTGTCTCTGTTCTCCATTTTACCTCTATTCTGTTCTTTCCTATGAAAACCATGAATGGCTCTTTCATTCACCTTTTCTTAAACTCCTTAAGCTCTCTAATGTCTTTGTGGGTATGTATATGGATGAAATAGTACTCAAGATACGCACGAGGTATTGTCAAACATAATGATATTTTACTAGTTTTATTCCAGGTAAATGCATTCAACCAAATTGCAAATTATATTGCTATGAAAGCTAGACAGAAAATCCCAGCAGATAGGACTTCCGAGGTTTGGTGCAGTAGTTTGTCTTGATGGCCTCATGTACACAGTCACTATAGTCAGTGTTACATTTGCCACATTTGCAGCTTAATGCAACAGGGTAGGAAAAATAAGGAGCAACATGGTGTGGGCATCCTGGTATTTCTACAGTCCTGTAGATGAAGTCTCTATATGTACAAACATCCTGGGAGAGGGCATATTTGGGAAGAAACAGCTTGCCATTGATATCCTGAGAAAGAATAGACAAGAGAACATAATGTGATAGAACTTTAGAAACATATAGATAATAGAAACAGATGAAAGCAACTTCATTGTATTTCTTTGTCATAAATACAACTAGGGTTAACCCTGTTGCCCAATAACAACACATCTACAGAAACAAAACTGATACCTTCCTCTCTTTTATCCTTAATCATAGGAACGAGAGGTTTAAACAAATATGGGAAGCAAAACCATTATAAATTTTATCTATACCCATTTTGTTGAGTAGATCCACATAGTATTGTAAACTGTGTGCTCTACTTTTAAGGAGCCAATAATCATTGGATTTGGAAAATGAGGTTGAGATTTACCTCATTTCCTTTACAGATAGGAATAAAATGCTTCTATGTTTATATAATTTATGGCTAAAGAAGTGAGTGAACTACATACCCGTGTCATACAATATCCGGCACAGATGGTGGTGTTGATGGTTAAGCAATAAGCACACTCACTCCTCTCGATGTGCATCATATACTCGGTTGGAATACAAAAAGCCATTGCTTGCCCACATGCAAGACCAAAAAGCATAGACATCAGGAAGATAGCAGTCATGCTAAAATAAAAAATAAAATTTAAAAACTTACCACATGTATCCTTTCAGAACATTTGGAAGGCACGTTTGGGAAAAGTTAAGATGTTTTTACATATTTAATACTCTCAAACCTTCCAGTATACACTGTGTGGCTATGATGAACATACCCCATAGAAGAGGAGGAGTTCATGTAGTAGAGGTCCTACTTCCAAGTGCCAGAAAGCTTGCCAGAAGCAAAAGGGCAAGCCTGAAGTATCACAACAGAAAAACTGGCAGAGATGTTTATGGAAATCAAATAAGAAATAATTCATTCAGTGGAAATATAGTCCAAATATCTGCCTTTAAAAGAAGTCAGTTAACAGTTATGCCTCAGGAAAAGGCTTTCCCAGAACTGTAGTTTTCTAAAAACTCTGGCCCAGTAGCTTAAAAGGCCAACAAATCTTTTGGTCATAATCCGAAAGGACAAAGAAACCTAGAAAAACCATAACCAAATTTCAGTATCATCCCAGTACAAATAATCTTGAATACAATTCACTCATTGCCAGTTAAGGAAGATACCATGAAAGTCCAGAAAAGGTCAACTAAAATTACCACTAGTGTTAAGGGGCTAACCCAGAAATCTAGGCACCACCTTCTGAACCCTTAGAATATTCCTTTAAGATTGAAAGAAGCTGAGTTGGAACAAATAAAAGATTATTTTACACAGAAGATACATGGAATTTATCTCAAATAGAATTTAGAGGCAAAATAAGTATAGTTTGATACAATGAAAATAACACAATCAGGGATGATAGATCCATTCATTATGAGTTAGCCAGGAAAACTAAACACTTTTTGGCTGCATGGGAAACAACAGAGGACCCACTGTGCCCCACACAGAAGTAGAACGAGCATCTCAATAGAGCCTGTCTAATGGCGAACTTGTTCACTACCAAGTGAACCATTGTAATGATCTGGATAATGTTATGACATAATTATTTTAGTTTTGTTACTGAGAGAGGGTAATCAAATTTCAGACTTTGGGATGTAGGTTGATCACCACAAAGATTAAGAAGATTTTTTCATTTTACTAATATTGTACAGCTAGCTGTGTATTTTGGTTTCCTTTTCTCCTCTCAAGTATCATTGTCAGTAAAGAAAATACACTTTGCAATGAAATAGTATTATTATGAACACAAAGATATTTTTTCATTCTATTAAATTATTCACTGCACATTTTTATTCAGTCATCAAAAAGTATCAAGATTTTCTCAAAGCTTTCAATTATATCCAAATAGTATCTTTAAGCTAAAATCTCCATTTACTGAAACCTTATACACTCAAGCCTCAGTTAACAGGAATTTGTCTTCAATAAACTTATAAGAAAAAATGAAGACCTTATTTCACAGATAACCAGGGATTTATCTTAAACGGCGACTTCTAAAGACTAGAAGTCATTCAAGCAATTTCTTATTCCTACAATGAGAACTGAAGATAAATTGGATAAACCAAGAGACACAAAATGGATAAGATATCATCTTTGACTTAAAGAACTGACAGTCCAGTGGTGAAACTAAGTATGAATTAAAAAAATAAAAGCACCAATTGTTATATGAAACCCACAATTATTAAGGATTTCCTTAGGTTTACTACAATTGTGAACAGTAAAGAAAGTAAACTAAAGCATTTTAGGGAAAAGGGTTTTCTGATGAACTCCTAAAAAAGATATTGCCTATTCAAGCATTCCTTGTAGGATTTTTTATTTTTTATTTTTGTATTTGATTTAGAAAGCAAAAACAAAAATTCCTGTGGCCTTGTTGTTTGCAGTGCTGGGAATCAAACCAGGGCCTCACGCATGCCTGGCAACCAGCTCTACTGCTGAGCTACAATCCCAGCCCACAAACAGGAAGCCCTTACTTAGGGAAAACAGTTTTCTTAAGTGTTTCACAAATGTGAGTTCCCTCTATGGTATAGAGCTGGTTTCATTATTTTAGAATCACAGACCTAGAGAAGCCTCTCCAGGATCTTAAAAATATGAAACGATGTAAAACACCCATCATGATCATGATACTAGACAGCTATCTACTGACTTTTCACCATAAGAAATAATCAACTTCATTTCTTTTAACTTCTAGCTCTACAATTCTATAAAGATAGATACTTGGTGACCAAGTAGTAAAAATACTGATCTAGAAATTAAGCAACAGAATTCTTCCATGGACCTACAAGAAATTGATCAAAATATTTAATCTGTCTGAGCTTTGTTTCCCCATTTACAAAATGAAAACAGACAAACACACCTGACCTCCTTTAAAATTGTAGGATGAAAAATTGTGTTATGGGGCTGGAGCGGTGGCTCAGCAGTTGGAGCACTTGCCTGGCATGCGCAAGGACCCAGGTTCAAACTCCAGCACCACATATACAACTAAGTGTCAGAGAAACAAAGGTCAGATGAAAAAATAAATAAAATTGATTCTCTCTTTCTCTTTCTCTCATTCGCTCCCTCTATCTTTAAAAAAAAATTGTTATAACTTTTCCCCATTGTTGCCCTATTTACTACGCACATTTTTTGAAGTTCCTCTTATAAATACAGAACTTTAAACTAATAAAAGTAAGATATTAAAAGTCCTGAATTACTAGCCATAACAGTGATACAACTTTGTGGATGTATAGAAAGTAAGAACTATTCTTTGTTTTCCTTTACTTCTTTACTGGAATTAAAATTTCACCCACTAATCTTTCTGAACCCCAATTTTCTCATCCATAAGAAAAAGGCTTAGAAATAGAAGATGATTCTGAAGGTTTTTGCAGAACAAATAGTCTGTGATTCTATGTGATTTCAGGGCAGGACGTAAATAACGAGATGCCTTCTTCAGCATCATGACTATATGTGACTTCACTTGCAATATTTTTCCTTATTCCAAGATAATGTTCATTCCTTTCCTCCTTTCTCTCTTTTCTTTTTGTTCTCACTACTTTAATTCTTAATAAACAAATGTTTCTCTGTTCTGCTAATTTCCTTCATTGATCTTTTCTTTCCAAATTCCCTAGTATACCATAAAGAGAATTGATTGCTGTTAGGTACAGTGGTGGCACATAGCTATAATCCCAGCAACTCAGAAAGCTAGGGCAGAAGGATAATAAGTTCAAGGCCAGCCTTGGCAACCAAGCAAAACCCTGTCTCAAAATTAAAAAATAAAAGAGGGAATAGGGGACACTTTGGTGTGTAGCTCAGTGGTAGAGCACCCCTGGGTTCAATTCCCAGTACCAAAAAAAGGACAAAGAAGAATCAATTGCCCATCTGATGAACAACAGCAGAACTTCCCTAAAAGCAGTACATTTTTCTAGAGAGCAAATTGTACTATAGGCTGATGTACATGTTGGATATCATCCGAGGAGATTTACTATTAAATAACTAAAAAGACCTTTTAATACATAGTATATTGCTCCCACAGGTGCTCAAATATGATTTTAAGATTTCCCTGAAGTATGTTTTCATCAAAGGTGACCGTTAGTAATTGAAAAGATTAAATAGATTATTCAATTGATAAAAATATTTAAATCAAAATGTAAACAGGAGAAAGCCATGCACATCAAACACTCTTCACTAGGAAATTGACCAGTTTTATCTTTTCCTTTTTGTTAATGGAATTTTTTCTTATCCTCATATATGTAGTTCACTTACCTTCACCCACTACTGAATAATTTAGCGCAATAATTAAAACTTTTAGAGTCTATTGAAGAAATTATTTTAGAATTTGCTATTTTTAAATAAATACTACAATTCTGAAAATAAAACTTAGAATGAGAACATTTCATTTCCCAGAGCCTTCCCAATATAGACACCTACCTTACTTTGCATTGGTGAGCTGCTTTTGTGATGACCCAGACTCTTGGTTCATTTTATACCCCTCAGGATAATTCCCTTCTGATCTTCTTGTTTATATAATTGCATTTGAATTACTGCTTCCTTATCTGAAAAACATCTACTGAAAATTCATACTGAACCCCAAATAAAATGTGTTTGGACAAACAAGTTCACAAGATCTTCCCCCTGGAAACTCTGACATTATTGTAGCATGCATTTTCCTCTCTCCTATTTCAAAATAAAATTACTCTTTTAAATACATCCTTTATTAATGTTTGTTAATATTAATAAATGATAGATACAAAATAGGAAAAAAATGAAAAATAATACCTTAACATCATCTAAATTTATTTGGGGCTTGAGTACTACAATTTTATGTAACTGTTCATATATAGAAATATAAAATTGTTCCTTATCTACAAAGCAAAGGCAACTTCTTAATGGAAATCTAGGGCAATTTGCTAATATGTTGCTAATTAAATTTTTCTGATTAGTTCAAAATATTTTACTGTTCTTTTTTTTGGATTTTAAAAGATATTAAGTACAATTAATGTTTGAAATAATGTTCACTTAAGGAACATGGTAAAATCTGGCAGGATATCAAACTGACCTGGAATCAAATTCTGACACTGTCATTTACTAGTTATATGTCATTGACCTCTGTTTACTTCAGTTTCCTCACCTATTAAAAGGTGATATCAACATTTCTATAAAGCATTTAACAGTGCCTAGCACATAATAAGGGCTCAATAAATGATAGCTAATTTATAATAATTCAACATAATTTAACCAGTATTTAGTCATAGTGCCTCATATTTTGTAGGCACTCAAAATATTTGTTGAATGCATAAATGGCTGAAGGAGCACATAAACAATTTTTGAATTTTTGGAACAAATGCACACATTTCTCCATCTCTGTAGCTATAACTCAATTTTACTACTTCAAATGACTTTTCCTCACTGTAACTGAAGTAATGTGCCAAAAATGCATTGGGCATTTCCAAATTGCCCTCAAGAAAAAAATCCAAACTCCTTAGTATCATTTACAAAGCCCTTATAATCTGTTTTAGATCTAGTTTCATGTTTCCCCATTTCCCACCATTCCATCTTCAAGTTGCACTCATTCTCCACGTTTTTTATTTGTTTATTTTTAGCCAAACTAAATTGAGTTTCTCAAATTAGTCACATTCTTTTCTTGCCTCCAAATCTTTTCATATGCCATTCCCTCTGGAACATCTGCCTGATCTTCCATTCCACGCCTCATTTCACCTAACTTTACTTGTCTTTTGTGATTTGCCTGAGAAAGCACCCCTTTTGAAAAGTCTTCTCTGATTCCCAAAGGCCTTCCTCATGGCTAGTTAGTTGTTTTAAGAGAATTAGAGAACATATATAGAAACCCTGGCATACGGTACTCAAAAAATCATATATACTCTTACAGGTTATCAACAGCCTTATTTGTCTTCACTTACCCTAGTCTTTGTTTTAAAGAAAGTTAAAGAAAAAATGATGTCTGGCATAGGTGATTCTCCCCAGAGGATAACAGAGATGTCAAGGCAGAGTGTGGGATATGTTAAACAAAAACTTTAGAAAAAATAATATTTAACAGTTTAATTTAGCAAAGTATGATTTACAAATCAAGAAGCGCTCAGAATGAAAAGATACTCAGAGAACTCAGTGCCACAACATAGGTAGGAAGCATTATGGATAGAAAGCAGAAGTGAGGTACAGAAACAGCTTGATTGGTAACAGCTTAGTGTATGCCTTACATGAATACAATCTGATCAGTTGGCTACCTGTGATTGACTCAAGTGGCTACTGTGGCAGACACTCAGCTATTTGTTACACAAGTAT
This sequence comes from Aplodontia rufa, assembly GCA_004027875.1. Lineage (NCBI taxonomy): Eukaryota > Metazoa > Chordata > Mammalia > Rodentia > Aplodontiidae > Aplodontia > Aplodontia rufa. Next base: position 46,181 of record PVKS010004097.1, read on the forward strand.
ACTCCTAAATTATGCTTTCAATTAGTTTACATACCTAATTAGGTTGCAGTTCATTAAGTAGGGATTCATAGAACAGAAGCATCCCTAGATACAATTTAGTTTAACAGATATATACCAGAAGGAACCACTCCAGGGGTTCCTAACTCCTGAGAATATGAACTACTGTGCACTAAGAGATCTCTGAAACCAGGGAACGTAAAAATAGGATGCCAAATTTAACCTAGCTTAAGTGATTCCAGGCAAGATATTAACAAGATCATGGTAACTAGGGAATATTAGATATTTCTTTCTAATAGAACCCATAAGTCTGTTGTATACAACTTTGATTCAGGAACTCACTTCCTAATGGGTTGATATGCACAGTGTGTGTGTGCATGTGTGTGAATCAATACGTAGTAAGACATACTAACTGATACACACTTCGTCTGTTTCTAGAAAAAATATTAAAAATGTACATTTGGGTAGTGATTTTCTTTTTAAAGAGACACTCATGTACATGATCTCATGTTGCTAAAAGAACCTACACAGATTGAACTTGCACTTCTGACCCAGATTTACTCTCACACCTAAAATAAATTTAAAGCAAGACAAAATATGTCAAATAATGGTTCTATACACTGGACATCAGGTTTTTAAAAAAAGTGATCACAAGCATATGAGAAACAAAGAACGGGACTCCAACTCACTACCCAGAGCATTTGATGACTTTCATGCAGGAAGACATAATAAAACAGAGGCCAGAAGTGTAGCCAGATTGAGAAGCTGGACCTGGAAGTCCATGAAACCCAAGGACTTGGAGTTCACAAAGAACTGGAGAGAACTGAACTGCACAGAGTGGGAGTGTTGGAGATTTGCAGAGAATCTGAGTATTCAGCTGAAAACTGATAAATTCATGCATGTGAGGAAACTATCTGAGGGATGGGAAACACTTGAAAAGATTAAGAGAATAATCTAGACTGATACAGAATAAGACACATTGTTTCTTCCAACCCACACAGTGGAAAATCTAATTCATGGAAATAAGGTAGTATATTCAGAAGGATTTTGCTTCAATTGCGAGGAAAAATTAGCCTTTGATTAAATGTTGTCCTTTCATTTTCTAATAAAGCTTAAATGCAATACCCAAAAGATTAATAGTCCTCAGTAATGTAACTTAGTCATATAACAAAGCTGAATAATATTTATAGGAATACAACAATATCTACCACGCAACAAAGTATAATCTATAATAGGTGGCATTCAATTTAAAAATCTTAAGGCACACAAAGAAACAGGTAAATAGAACTCAAAAATTAACAATTAAAAGTGACCTAAAACTGGTACAGATGAGAGAAATAATAAATAACAACAAAAAATAGGTATGTAACTAATTTCTACATATTCAAGTAGCTAAAGAGAAGATTAAGTATATAGAAACATGGAGATCTAAAAGGTCAAATTTAACTTCTAAAGATGAAAAATGTGATGGGGTAGTATGATTAGATTGAACACATTAGACACCACATAGGAAAAGATTAGTGAAGTTGAAGACAAAGCAATATAAATAATTACTTTTTCTTTTCTTTCTTTTTTTTATGAGAGAGAGAGAGGGACACTGATAAAGAGAGAAAGAGAATTTTATTGAGTTTTCATTGCTCTGACACTTCATTGTGTACATGGTGCTGGGGTTTGAACCCGCATCCTCACATATGCCAGGCAAGTGCCGTAGCCTCTGAGCCACCACTCCAGCCCCTGATAAAAACAATTCTAAATGAAATACAGAGAGAAATAACTAAGAAAAAGATGAAACAAGCATCAGTGAGTTTGTAACAATTTGGAAATACCAAATAAAAAAGAAATTGGAGTCCACAAAGTAGAGGATGCAGAAAAATAAAGATATAATGGGTGAAAAGCATTATGAAAACTATAAATGATATCCAAAAATTCCAATGAACCTCAATCATAAAAAACATAAAGAAAACCAGACTAAGACAATCATAATCAAATTGCTTGACACCAGTAATAAAGAAAAAAATACACATAATATAGAGAATAGCGAAGACAAAAATGACAGCATATTTCCATTAGGAACTATATAATGCAAACCAGAAGTCAGTGGACCACCACCTTCAAAGTCCTGAAAGAAAAAACTGTCAGTCCAGAGTTCTTAACTCAGTAAATTATCTTTCAAAAATGAAAAGAATGTATACTTATAGATATGTATAACCTCAGAATTTATCACCAATAAACCTGTACTATAAGCAGAAAGAAATAATACCAAATGGAAAATCTGGATCTACACTAAGAAATGAAGAAATATAAAAATTGCCCATCGTTATTTAAATTTCTCTAAAAGATAACTGAATATTTAAAGGAAAAATAACAATATATTATGAGGTTTACAATATGTGAAGAAATAAATTATACAACAATTACACAATAGTTTAGAAGACATGCAAGTACATTGTTATAAAGTTCTTATCTTTTGTGTAAAGTGATATAATATTACCTAAAGGTACACTGTTATTAATTTAAAGATGGATAAGGATATAACTCTTAAAGCAACTATTAAAAAAAGGCAGCAAAGAGTTATACCTAATAAGCTAAAGAGTAGGTTAAATAAAATTATAAAAACCTGCTTAATCCAAAAGAAGTCAGAAAAAGAGGGAAAACAAAACAAACACAAAAATATATGAGGCAAATCTAAAGCAATACCAAGATGGCAGATTTTTAATCCAATAATATCAAAGATCATATTAAAGTATACAGTTTGTGGGAGACAGAATTCTAAGAGTCCCCCAAACTCCCTTCCTCTGGTATGCACACCCTATTTAAAGCACCGGCCCCACGATTCTGAGTGAGCACTTTCAAAAGAGGGTCCAGAAGTCAGAGACAGAAAAAGCTGTGGAAGATGCACTCTTACTGATCTTGAAGGAGCAAATTACCACTTTGAGGACCAGGTAGCAAAGACTTGAATGTGGCCGTTAGGAGATTAAGAGTTGTCCCTGACTAACATCACAGAAAAGAACCCAGTCATATTGCCACAAGGAACAGAATTCTGTTAATAACTCGAGGGAACCTAGAAGTGGATCTTTCCATAGTCAAGCTTCCAGATGAGGATGGAGCCAACTGGCACCTTGATTTTAGTCTTGTCAGACCCTGAGCAGAGAACCCAGTTAGAATTTCCCAAACCATTAACCTTTGAAAACTATATTACATATGTGTGTTATTTGAAGCCAATATTGGTGTGCTAATTTGTTACTCAGCAAATTAATACATGTTATCAATAACACCAATTAAAAGGCGGAGATGATCAGAGTGGGGACAATTGACTTAATTACATGCTATCTCTAAAAAACATTTTTTAAAGTGAAGGCATAAATAGATTAAAGGTGAGAATAGATTAAAGGTGAAAAACAGTGGTGCATGCCTGTAATCCCAGTTAATTAAGAGGCTGAGGCAGGAGGATGGCAAGTTCAAGGCCAGTCTCAGCAACTTACCAAGACTCTGTCTCAAAATAAAAAAATAAAAAGGCCTGGGGATGTAGCTCAAATGGTGGAGTGCCATTGGATTCAATCCCCAGTACTAAAACAAAATAAAACAAACAAACAAAAAATAGGAATGGCTATATTAATACAAAACAAAATTAACCTCAGAGCAAAGAATATTACTGAGGATAAAGAGGATTATTTCAAAATGATTAAGGAACTAATCTATCAAGAAGAAATAGAAATTGTAAGAGTATATCCACCTAAAATCAAAGCTTCAAATTACATGAAGCAAACATGATAGAACTTAAAGAAGAAAGAGACAAATCCACAATTATATTTGAATAATTCAATGCCCTCATCAATATTTGATAGAACAAGTAGACAGAAAATAATTAAAGATATTATTTAAATAATATTTCCTAATTGACATTTATAGAAAAGTCTAACCCTAAAACAAAATAGAATTACACTGGAAACCAATAATAAAAAGTTGTTAGTAACTCAGCACAGTGGCACATGCCTGTAATCCCAGCAGCTTAGGAAACTGAGGCAGGAGGACTGCAAGTTCAAAGCCAGCTTCAGCAATTTAGTGAGGACCTACACAACTCAGTGAGTCCCTGTCTCAAAATAAAAAAATAAAAATGGGCTGAGGATGTGGCTCAGTGCCTCTGGGTTCAATCCCTGGTACCAAAATAAAGTCATTGGGGGAATAATCTCAAATAGTTAGAAACTAAATGACACATTTCTAGATAGTCCCATGAATTGAAAAAGAACGTGAAAGGGGAAATTTGAAAGTACTTTGAACTGAAAGAAAATAAAAAGTAATGCATAAAAATTTATAGCATGCAACTAAAGCAATACTTAAAGGCAAATTTATAGCACTGAGAGGTCTATAACAAAGGTCATAAATCACTGATGGACGCTTCCACCATTAGAAACTAGGAATACAGAAAATTAAATTCAAAATAAGCAGAAGAAAGGAAATAATTAAGATGAAAGAGGAAACCAATGAGATTGAAAAACAAACAGGAAACGGTGGAGGAAAAAATGGAACCCAAACCAGTAGTTTGAAAAAAATCAAACACATGGACAAGCTTTTAATCAGACTGATCAGGGAAAAGGTAGCACAAACATTAGGGGTAAGAAAAATAACAACAGATATTGAAATGAAGAGAGAGGATTATAAAAAACTTTATATTAAAAAGTCAACAATTTAGATGAAGCAGAGAAAATCTGTGAAAGACACAAGTTACCAATTCTCATTCAAGAAGAAATAAACTGAGTATCCCTATCTCTATTAAAGAAATTAAATTTTTCATTTTAAAAAATTTCCAACAAATGATACTCTAGGCCCAGGTGACTTCACTAGGGAAATTCTATAGAAACATTTAAGAAATAAGATCACAGAAAGTGGCAGAAATGGAATATTTCCCAACTCATTTAATAGACCTGCATTGCCAATTCTACACAAATTCATATTCTTACAGAGGAAGTAAAGAGAAAGAAGTAATTCCCATCTACTCTGAGGCCACTATTATCCTGACACCAAAGTTAACAAGGATATTACAAGAAAATAAAACCCCACACCAATAACCTTCATGAAATTAACATACGTACAAAAAATCTTCACAAAATTTTAGCAAATTGAATAAAGCATTATTTAAAAAGAATTATATATTTACACATTTTATACACATTTTATATTATTTTGTTAAAATCGTGTAAGGTTGTTTAAAAATAAAAAAAAAAAATTAAATTAAAAAAAATTAAAACAAAAAGAATTATATATCATGACCAAGTGGCATTTATTCTGGAATACAATGTTAGCTTGTGTTCTATCAATGGAATTCTCCTTACAAACAAAATGAAAAATACAAATCATATGATCTTCTCAATGGAAACTCATATGTGCGCGCGCGCACACACACACACACCCACATTTGATGAAATCTAACAAATAGAAACTTCCTAAATTCATAAAGGGCATCAGTAAAAAAAAGCTATGCTTAATCTTGAAAGACAGAAACAGAGAGAACAGACAAAAATGTCTGCTTTCACATCTTCTATTCAGCACCATGCTAAAGGCATAATGTTAATGTAATCAGGTAAAGGGAGAAAATCACTCCATTTTAAAACTAAACAAAAGACTTGAATAGACATCTCACCAACATATACAGATGTAAAGTAAATGGATGAAAATGTTCATCATTTGTCTTAGAAATGTGCAAATTAAGGACTTAAGACATAATACTGTACACTTCTTAGAATGCATAAAATTTTAAAATGACAAAAAATGTTAGCAAGGATGTGGAGCAACTGATATTTTCATATACTGTTGATGGGACTGTAAAACTCTAACCAGTTTTTTAGGCAGTCTTTTTTTTAATTAGAATTATATAGAGATATAGTTGAGGGGGAAACATTATCAAAGCAGTAGCAATCAATGTATATAAACTTTTGTTATCCAGGGGTAATGCCAAGGCATAGATAAAACACCTTGGGTTTCACCTGTTGCAGTTTCCCCCAGAAGAACTCATGTGTTAAATAGATAGCTCGTGGAGGAGTGACATCGGCTTCTGGGATGGTTCCCCCATCTTCCCAATCTCCAGACTCCTATGAGTTCTTCATATACCCTCCCCCCTCGCCATCCCCCTCCCTACACCTCCAAGTATCCTAGAGAGCTATCTCCCATTACTCTGAAAGTCATTCAATTTGAAGTTTTGTTAGATTAGCCGTCTGTCCTACTGCTTCCCCATAAATTCTAGCATCAACAGAGAGAAACCATTCGGCCCTTGAGTCTCTGAGCTTGGGAGACTTCACTAAGCATAATTCTGTCCATTTCCATCCATTTGATTTCAAAATTAGGCAGTCTTTTTTAAAAGTTAAGCATATATATATAGCATATAACCCAGGCTTTCCATTCTTAAGTATTCTATCTAAGAAATAAAAGGATATATCCATACTTGGGCTTGCATGCAAACATTCACAGCATTTTTATTTTTAATAGCCCCCAAACTGGAAATAACCCAAATGTCCATTCACAGGTGATAAATGGCATATATAAATAATAGAGTACTTGTCAGCCGTAAGTAGGAATGAACAATGAACTACAAAACAGCAATGACATGGATGATTTTCAAAAAATAATTATGCTATGTGAAAAATCCAAACCAATAAAAAGATGGGTACATGCTATATGATTCACTTTCCATAAAATTCTAGAAAATACAAATAATCGTAAGAGAAAGCAGATTGCCTGGTTGGCTGGGAACGGGGAAAAGATATGGAAGGGCATGAGACACAGATCATTGGAGAAATGATTTCACAAGATGTACATATCCTACCAAGTTGTACACTTTAAATATATGAAGTTTAGGGGTTAATTATGTACCCCTAATATTCATATGTGAAGTTCTAACTCCTAAGATCTCCAATTGTAACTAAGTAAGATGAAGTCATGGGGCTAGAGTTGTAGCTTAGTGGTATTTGCCTAGCATGTGTGAGGCACTACATAAAAATAAATAAAAGTATTGTGTCCATCTACAACTAGAAAATTTTTAAAAATGATGAAGTCATACTACAATAGAGTAGACCCCTATCCAATATGATTGGATGTTCTTCTTAAAAGCAGAAATTTGGCTTAAAAGCAGTGGCTCAGCAGTTGGAGCACTTGCCTGTCATGCTCAAGAACCCGGCACCACATACACAACTGAGTGTTGGAGAAACAAAGGCCAGATGAAAAAATAAATTTCTGTCTTAAAAAAAAAAAAAGCAAAAATTTGGACACACATATGAACAAGGAGTGTTAGATATGTGGTTTAGATATGTGGTATTCCCCCAAAAGCTCATGTATGAGACAATGCAAGAAAGTTTAGAGTGAAATAATTGAGTTATGATAATCTTAAATCAGTGACTTAATCCCCTGATAGTGATGAACTGATTGGTAATGTAGGCAGGGAGGGTGTGGCTGGAGGAGGTGGGTCCCTGGGGTGTGTGCCTTTAGGGTATATATTTTGTTCTTGTTCAGTGGAGATCTCTCTGCTTCTTGAGTGTTTCTAGATGCTTTCCTCTGCCACACCCTCCCACCATGATGTGCCTTGCCTTGGGCCCTAAGGAATGGAGTCAGCCATCTATGGACTGAGATATCTGAAACTGTGAACCCCCAGATCAACTCTTCCTCCAAAAATTGTTCTTGTTAGGTCTTTTGGTCATGGCTGCAAAAATATCTGACTAAAACAAGAACACCATGTGAGGGTTGTATTACTACAAACCAAGAATAACCAGAAGCTAGGAGAGAGGCCGTAGGAAATTAATATTTTTAAAATCCAGCAAGTAGGGCTGGAGGTGGCTCGCTGGTTCCAGCACTCGCCTGGCATGCTCGAGGACTTAAGTTCAAACCCCAGCACCACATTCCTTCAGCAAAGTGAGAAATGAAAGCCACATGAAAAACTAAATAAAATTTATTCTCTCTTTCTCACTGTCCCTCTCTCTTAAAAGAAAAAAAAAAATCCAGAGAGTAACAGTGATCTGTGCCTACTTCTCCGAGTGCACATCATACCTCTCTCTTTTCTACCTTTTACTCGCCATGTTATTTTTTTTTTTTTTTTTTTGGTGCGCTATAGTTGTACATAATGATGGGATTTACTTCACATATTCACAGATGTACATAATGCAGCAATATAATTTGGTCAATATCCCCCTCCCAGGACTCCCCCACCTTCTTCCTCCCATCTCCTGGTCCCTGGCCTCTATTTCTGGGTCATATAGTTTTCCTAATATACCCTAGTGACATAATGCTTATACCTATGAAGAACATTTTTATAAACATGACAATAGTATACGCAATGACATAAAAGGTTATAGTGTATATTGTTTGAACTCAGTTCCAGCATTTCACCTTCTTCTCCCTTCCTCCCACTCCTTTTTTTTTTTTAAAGATATATTTGACAATAATATTAAACATACTTTTTCTTGAAGCAGGGCTTTAGCATTTGCTATTTGAGCATTAACAAGAGGTCTTTCGCCCAATTTTTAAATGTTTTTTTCTTAGAGAAAGGGAGGGAGGGAGAGAGAGAGAGAATCAATGTTATTTTTTCATCTGGGTCTAGTTTTTCTGACATTTAGTTGTGAATGTGGTGCTGGGGTTTGAACCCAGGTCCTCATACTTGCCAGGCAAGTGTTCTACTGCTGAGTCACCACTCCAGCCCTCTTTCACCAAATTTTATCATCTCAGCCTAAAAATTACTTCTTCAGTAAAGCCTTCCTTGGCCATCAAATCTAATACATTATTCTTGCCCTGTCCTTTTTTATCTCATTATATTTTCTTCATAGTATTTATTGTAATATATGATTTGTTAATGTATTCTGTCTCACCCCTTCCAACAATAATTCAAGTACTTGAAAGGGAGCACCTTATCTATCTTGCCTATCATTGTATCCTCAGAGTTCAAACCATAATATACCATGTATTAGGTGTTCCACAGATACTTACTGGTTGTACAAATAAATGGAAACACAAATATTATTCTTAGAGTTTATAATTAAATCTGTGGAGAAGTTATTAAATACTTTGATGTTCCATAGATACTTTTAGGAAAAGCCAAGCTAAAATCAAGTTTCTTGACATCTTTCATATTTTGTTAAAAATTTAACTTATTTTCAAGGAATAAAAAGCCATCCAAACTCTTCAAAAAGAAGAGTGGCATTGGAATATGAATCACATTTATTAAAATTCTTCCTTCCCCAGAGAGTATTTTTCTATGTTAATAAGCTCTATTTCCATAAAAATCTAAAATCCCAGATAGCAGATATATATATTTTTAAAATATTGGCTTATTGATCTGAAATCTGTATCTATGAGAGTCATACTAGAATAGTTGGCCATTTGAAACAAACTTGTTTATTTTTCTTAATTTTTTTATGAGCAATACAGATAAGTCATAGCAAGTAAAGTTGGCCTTCACATGGATATTGATCATTTTATTATCTCAAAGCTCCCAAATGGAAAGACGAAATTGGCTTAATATGTATCATGTCAATTTGCTTATCTCTTGGTAATAGATGAAAGCCCCTAATATGTCAGAGTCTTATGAATTTACACAAGCTCTTTTATGTCAATTTCAAAACATTTTTTAAATTAAGGTCATATATAAATGTTAATAAGCGTTACTAACATTTTCTATAATAAAATTCATACTGTCAAGTCAGAGCAGAATCAAATTTCCATTTCCTGTCTATCAAAGCTAGTTCTTCTGTTCCTTAGTATAATATCTTTCATGCTACTTATATTACTTTATATAACCTTGTGGTAATTAGATATTATTTCTCTGGCTGAATAATATAAGCAGTATTAATTGTACTCACAATAACAGGTGTAACCACTTCTCAGCAAGTAACCAACAATATGCTATTAATCTTGCTAAAAGTTATTTTAATTTTTCTCATTTTGGTTCTATATATCTTTTATTTTAAAAGAAGTTCACAGTACAATTATATGTAAAAATAAAAACATTCAGTCAACAAATTAATCAGTGGTTGATTAGGAATAATCAACTCATAATGCAGTTAGCTTCCTTCACTGAATATATGTGAATTTGCTCCAGTGTTTAGATCATCTGTTGAGAATGATGGATATTCAGAAATCTATTAACTCATTTGTTCAGCAAATTTCTAACTCGTGACAGACACTGCCCTCAAGGGATTTACTCATTCTTACTAGTCACCTACCCATGACCATTGTGCTTACACATCAATAAGATAGCAGTTCAGACCTCTTCCTGAGCTCCACTCCCTTGTATCAAACTGACTACATCTCTAATTGGATGTACCTTGGTTCCTCAAAAGATTAGGAATGGCTCTCTTTCTCTTTCTCTCTCAGACTGTCCCTCTCTCTTAAAAAAACAACAACAACAACAAAAACTAGGAATGGAACCAGCTATACTACTCCTTAGTATTTATCCTAAAGAATTAAACTCATCATAAAATAGAAATACATGCATACCCATATTTATAGCAGCACAATTCACAATAGCCAAATTATGGAACCAGCCTAGGTATTCATCAATAGATAAATAGATAAAGAAAACATGGTGCATATATATATATACACAATGGAGTTTTATTTACCCATAAAGAACAATGAAATTATTTCATCTGTAAGAAATAGGTAAAACTTGAGAACATTATGTTAAGTAAAATATACCAAACTCAGAAAGTCAAGGATCATATCTTTTCTCTCATATGTAGAAGCTAGAGAGGGAAAAACAAAAAGAAAGGTGGCAAGTGGGCAGAATCTCATTAAAAGTGAAGAAAGTCACTTCACACAGAAAAATCATAAATTGGTCCACTGTTAAGAATCAAGGCTGTACCTAAAATAAAACTAATAGAATTAAAAGGTGAAGTAGATAAGATACAGTTATAGTGAGAAATGTCAACACTTTCCTCTCAGTAACTGAAAGAACAATTGTGCAAAACATCAGAAAGGACAAAGAAAACCCTCTTTTCCTGACATTTATAAAACATTCCACCCATTAATAACTGAACATGTATTCATAACTACTCATGGGTTCACATGGGACATTCACCAAAGCAGACTACATTCTGGGCCATAAAAACAAATCTGAAAAAAATGTAAAAGAATTAAAATTATAGTCGGTGTGAGTCCTGATCAAAATAGAATTAAATGTCAACAGAGGATTTTTGGAATAAACCTCCAAATATTTGGAAATTTAAAAATTCAACTGTAAAAATCAATGATTTAAAGAAAAACCACATGGGAAATTAGAAAATATTTAAAACTGAACAAAAATGAAACACAAAAATTTGTGGAAGGCAGCTAACACAGTGCTTACAAAGAAATCTATAGCTTTAAATGTTAGAAAAGAACATGGTGTGCATGCCTATCTGCAATCCCAGTGACTCAGAGGCTAAAACAAGAGGATTACAAGTTTGAGGCCATCCTCAGCAGCATAGTGAGATTCTAAATAAAAAGGGCTGGGAATGTAGCTCAGCAGTAGAGCATCCCTGGGTACAATCCCCAGTAATGCAATAAAAGAAAGAAATGAAAGGAGAGGAGAGAAGAGGAGAGGACAGGAGACTAGAAGGATCTGTGTTTTATTATAGAATCCCAGATGAAAATGTAAAGAAGGGTAAAAAAAACATTTCCTCCTACATAGCAACTCTGTTCTTTTCCTTTGTAAACTATGACAAGCAACTAAAATATCCTCTTAAACATTGGTAGAATGATTTCATCTCTTTGGGTCAAATGTATGATGAGTCTTCTCTGGCCAAATCTAACAGATTCCTCAAGTGTTAGCAAGTAGAAATATAAGGTGCTCAAAGAAAAAAAAAAGGTCTAAAGGTCATCTACCTTAAAAAAAAAAAAAGCAAATTAAAGGAAAAGAAAAATGAAGGTAAGACTAGAAATGAAATAAATTAAAAATGGAGAAAAATCAACAAAACCCAAAAGTTATTCTGGAAAAGACCAATAAAATCACATAAATATCTAAACAGACTACTCTAGAGAAAAAGAGATTCAAATTAGAAATTAAAAAATATTATCACAACAGATCCTACAGACTTGAAAATTATAGTAGTGTTATAAACAACTTTATTGCCAATTCAACTACTAAAAATAGACATTTCAAAAAAGACATAAATTATTAAAACTGGCTCAAGAAGAAAGAGCAATTCTAGCCACATATTCATTACATAAATTAATTTCATATTTGAATATATTACTTCAAGGAAAAGTCCATAAAGGTTCCCAGTTTTACTGCTAAGTTCTATCAATTATTTAGAAAGAAATAAAGCCAATTTGATACAATCTCCAATAATTGAGAGTTAGGGAATATTTCTTAACACATTGTTGTAATGTTTTTGTCTGGTTTTGCTATTAAGGTAATGTTGGCCTCATAACAAAGAAAAACTACAGACCAATATCCCTCAAGAACATTGATGTAAAAATTCTCCATGAACATTTTAACAATAAAAAAGATAACAGATTATTACTAAGTGGGGTTTATCCTAGGAATGTAAATTTGGTTTAATGTTCAAAAATCAATTGAAGCTCAGTGGCAGAGTGCTTGCCTAGCATCCACAAGGATCCAAGTTCAGTCCTCAGCCCTGAAAAAAAAAAATCAATTGAAGTAATTTATCATATTAACACTCTAAGAAATACCATGAAATTTTCTCAACTATTCAGAAAAAGCATTACAAAACTCACACTTCATTCATGACAAATTTTTCAGCAAACTACTAACAGAAATGAAATACCTAAATTTGATAAAGGTTACTAACTTTATACTTAAAAGTGAAATAATTGGGAGAAAGAATGTCCACTTTTACTTGAATTCAACACTGCACTGAAATTACTAGCCTGTAGAGTTAGGCAATAAAAAACACAGATTGTACAGGAAACAGTAAAGATGTTTGTCCACAAATGACATGATCTACAAAGAAAATACTAAGAAATCCATTAAAATGCTACTAAAACAAGTGACTTCATCAAGTCTGCTATTAAGGTAATGTTGGCCTTATAACAATGCGTTAAGTCTCAGCAAAGCTGAGAGCACTCAATCATTAGAGCTGGCACCACATACTTCAGATACTGTGGCTGTCACTGACCAGATCTGTCTTGAGGTAGCCCTTATGTGTCCATTTGTAGGAACTTCAGTCTCCAAGTTAATCTCAGTTCAAAGAACATGGGAGAAGCAGGTGGATGGTAATAATGGCTACTAGAGGCAGTCTGATAATATGGGTTATGCTAATATTTCAGATACTTCTAGGACAGGAAAGGATCTTCTGAGAATAGAGAGACCACCTCCCATAGGACCAATTTGGGGCTAAGGAACTTCTAGAGTACCAGTCCTCCTTTTTTCACTGTCCCTGGATTCTTGCCTGTATATAGTGAATTGAATTCATGAGAACATATTTTTCATGGGAATTCACAACACTGATTTTATTAATGAAAAAGAAATATAAAACTTATTAGCACTTTCTTTGGGCTTGGCACCTTTCATGAAGTATACTATATTTCATTTCCTCTAGTCATCATAATTGCTCCATTTGGAAGATGAGAAATGTGAGTCACAACAAGTTTATTCAATACTTAAAAGCAGAGCTAGGATTACAAACTCAGGCATCTAAACAAATTTCATGTTAATTGACATGTCATAACACTTATAGTCTGGACTGAATAATTTATTTTTTTAAGAGAAAGGGACATGTCCAAGGCTCTGAGTTTGGTCCTCAGCCCTGAAAAAAAAAGAAAAAAAATTGAAATTATTGGTATTAAACAATTTGCACTATAGTTTGTATTGCTTTGCCAGTTTTATAAAACATGTTTGTAAAATATATTTTTGTCAAAATATAATTTCAATATTCATTTACATAATGATTTGTATATGATCATATTTATGCATTGGTATAAACAATGTATATGCTACAGAAATTAAAGGTCATTTTTTATAATTGCCTTTTTCATTTTGATTGCTTGTATTGGCTTCAAATTACTTATCTGCTGAAATTAAATGATCTTTGCTGTTCCCTTCTAGGTCTAAACTATAATTTCATAATTTAAATAATGATAAGTTTTATCTTTCTCATTGTTACTCTATTCCTAACCCACAGTTGACCTATCACTGCTTAAAGTTCTTATTGTACTACTTTAGCCTGTGGACCATTAACTACACTGAATTTAGATTGTCTGAATTATGAATAATGTGTATCTAACCTTTATATCAACCAAAGCAACTTGCTCTTTGACATCATTAATTTACATTTACATGAGGGAGAAGACATTTTATTACTGTTAGATTGATAAAGTTATGAATATTTTTCTTATGACAGGTATTATATCTAATCCAAAAGTCTGGAACTTAAACTTTCAATCTACGAAATTTTTTTATCTCATTTGGAGGATATTTCAAATAGCTACAATAGCCCTACCCTATTCCAGTTACACTTAGTGACCTTCCTAAAACAAAAAACTACTTTCTCAACTTGGAGAGTGGTTGACAGAATTAGGAGACCTTATGCTTTGAAAATTTTTATAAAATTTAAACTTCAAAATACCATATTTTAAACAATAGTCTCATTTTCTTTGCTTAAACCATATTCCATTTCCATACCAAAAAAAGTCCAAGTTTTACAATATAACATACAAAGTACTACATGAAGAGACCATGGCTTACTCTTCATAACTTCTCTTCACTTCATCTTTATATTGCTATTTCTTCTGCCTTGGTTTTGCTTGTTCTTGTATACCTGTTGTACTCCTACTTACGTCCAAAACCCATCTCTCCCAGACGACCTTCTCTGATGCTTAAGTAAATGACATGAAATTATCATTAACTTCCCTGTAACTCCTACACATGAAAACTATTGAATTACCTAATTATAAGTGATTCATTTATTTATACATAAAATATTTGCTTATTGGCTATGAGTCACTGAGAACAGAGATTATACAATACAGATAACTCCAAATTCAATTATTTATTTTCTGCTTTCATATATTACCACTCAACAGGATTTGATACTGGGAATACTCCTTTAGTTTAATCACTGCTCTCTAAGCTCCTAAGATCCCTTACTCTCCTGAGGTTTTTGCCTCCTCTCCAAATTCCTCTTCCTTAATCTCATTTTAGGCTCCTCCTTTTCACTTTCAAATGGTCCAGTGCACCAACATTCAGCACTAACTCCTTTCTCTTCTATAATTACACATTTATTATCTGTAAAGACAGTGCATTCAATACAGTACTTTGAATGACATTAATATGCCAATGATTATTAAATAGACTCTTTTAGAGAACTCTAGATTCATTTGTTCAATTACCTATTCATTCAGTATCTCTACTTGGATATATAAGATATCCCAAACATTACAAATGCCTAAAATAGTACTTCAAAATCCAACTTTGTACCCTCTCTTCCCAATTATCTCATCCTTATCTCCAACAAATCCTTTTGGTCCCACTATCAAAGTATTTCCAAAATGTGAATTCTGCCTGAGTCTCACATCCTTACCCAATCTATTGTAGCTAATATCTGCATATTTAACAGTTGTATTTGGCTGAGGTCCACTTAGCCCAGATCTGCTCTTAAGTCTATGGCTTATATACTCATTTGTCTCTGAAGACCTAGAACCAGCAACTTGTTTCTATAAAAACTGTCTCATGTAAAGATAAGACTAGCTACCACATGGTCCCCCAAATGAAAAATCCTATTTGGGTATTGCCCACATAGAGCCACCAAAACCACATTAGAGGTTTAATTTGTTATATTATTTAGTTCCCCTAAATGCAAATTAATTTTCTTTTTTAAAGTATCCAACCTATTTATCAAAACACTGGGTTTTGCTAACATTCTCCTAAATTAATCTTATTCCTTCACAATAGATCCATCCCTCTACCTGCCCTGTAAAATAATGTGGTCACTGCTGAAAGTGCCATACCCAAATGACAAAAGAATCTAGGTTCCATTTGACCAGTTTATTCTAAACACATCAATCAGATTAAGTCAATTGGTCCTACAGAGTGACAAAAAGATAACAAAGAAGAGTTTCCTACCAACCCAATAATGAGCTATGGCAAAAAGCTTCCTCTAATAACCTCTAAAATATACTCAATTCTTGGAAAGGCAGTGCTTAATATATGTGTAATTAATTTACAAGATTTTCACAATTAGGGAGCTGGAGTGGTGGCTCAGCAGTTGGAGAGCTTGCCTGGCATGCACAAGGACCTGGGTTCAAACCCCAGCACCACATATACAACTGCCAGAGAAACAAAGGCCAGATGAAAATATAAATATACTTGATTCTCTCTTTCCTCTCTTCTCACTCCCTCTCTTTAAATTTTTTTTCACAAAACGCAAATTACAAATTTGCCAATTGTTGGGCTGGGGATGTAGCTCAGTGAAGTGATAAGAGTATTTGCTCAGCATGTGTGAACCCCTGAAGGAAAGGGGGGGAGAAAAGAAAAGAAAGGAAAGAAGAAAGGCAGGAGTTGGAATGGTTTCTCAGTGGTTATGGTGCTTGCCTGGCATTCGTGAGGACCTGGGTTTGAACTCCAGCACCACATACACAACGAAGTGTCAGAGCAATGAAAACCACATGAAAAACTAAATAAAATTGACCCCCATACCTCATTGGCTCTCTCTCTTTAAAAAAAGAAGAAAGAAGAAAAGAAGAGGAAGAAGAAGAAGAAAAGCAGAAGGCAAGCCAAATGTTCGTTAATCCTAGGAATTGCTAATGAAGGAATTGCCTAAAAGTGAACATGAAAACATTAGTTATAAATTTGATTCTAGGTTGATAGAGTTCATTGAAAAGTCAAATATGAGATAGTATAACAATGCTTTTAGAAAATTTCAAGATTTTCCAGTTTCTAATATTTTATTTTTTAATATTAAATTTTTTCAGTTCTGATATTTTACTAGTTTTAAGAATCACCAATATGGTATATGTAAAATTTTCTTAAACATGGATTAAATTTTACTTATTCAATTCAACAAATATTGAGTATCTTCCAGGCATTGTTCTGTCTTTTGGGTATGGCACTAGAATGCATCAATAAACAAAGCAGACAAAAATCCCTACCTTTGTGAAAATCATATTCTAATAAGGGGACAAAATGAATAATAAACAGACTAAATAAAGCATGTAGTATCTTAGAAGACGACATATGCCCCAGGGAGAAAAAGATCAGTGTAAGAAAACTCAGTAGTGCTGGAAGGAATGGAAAGTTTTAAAAATATAAGCATGCTTAGCATGTTCAAGCAGCCTTTCAAACTTTAAGAGCCTTAACTCTTTGTTTTAATTAGAAGCAAGGCACAACATCATTTGAAAATTGATTGTAAACTAATCTTAACAGACTGTCTAGCTGTTCACCTAACCCTTTCATGATCTCTTAAAGGTATCTGGAATATGGGTCATAGCTTCCCTTTTAAAAGTGTGGCCTCATGACTGAGTTCCAGCAAGTAAAATGTGGGTGGAAGTGTTATACATCAGTTTCATGCCTGGGTCATTACAAAATTCCCACATGGATCCTTCATGGTGTTTTGCTTTTCACAATAACCTTGGAAGTCATTTGTTGAAGCTGGTAGAACTACAAATTAGAAGGGGCCAAGGTTCCTGAATCACTGCTTGGAGAAATGATATACATTAAATACGACATTAATGTTGGAATTTAGATAAATAAGCAGTACACGATTAGCCAGAGCAGTTTTTGTTAATACACGAGTTTTATTTTAAAATACTTGAAAATATGTAGCTTAAAATGTAAAATTTCACATTTTCAAGACCAATAATCCTCCAAAAATACTTGGAGACTATAAAGTTTCAGTTAAGAGATCAAAAGTTAGAAATCCTAAGGCCATAACTGCATTTAAAGGAAGAACATAATTTCTGTTACAACATTTTCATCTTTTTTTGGTTAACCTATCCTACAAAACAATTCCCACCACAAAGGGATCATAATTCTACCATAATTCCAAAACTATTTTTATCCATGTGTTAGCTATTTTTTCATAATGTCCACACACTTTCCTATTTTGAGTCCTTC
Organism: Aplodontia rufa; assembly: GCA_004027875.1. Taxonomy (NCBI): domain Eukaryota; kingdom Metazoa; phylum Chordata; class Mammalia; order Rodentia; family Aplodontiidae; genus Aplodontia; species Aplodontia rufa. The sequence goes on from PVKS010004097.1 coordinate 64,209, forward strand.
ATACCCACTTTTTTCCCCACAACATCTAGTACTTTCTTCTACATGCCTCCTTCTCAGTGAATAATCTAAATTGCTACCTCATGGAGAAAACTAAAGTTATGAAACCAAAAACTGTATAAATTCCCATTCACTTACCAACACCTTATGCCATATACTATTACTTTTCTATTGCTATAGTAGAACTGTCTATTCTCCTACCTAAAGCCTAATATTTTCATGAATCCATTAAATTCCATCCTGATTGCCTATACAAGACATTCAACAACAAAATTCCCCTTACTCTTCTACATTACCATCTTTCCCATATACTAAATCTTTCCTTAGTTATTCGAACATGTTATTAATACTTACTTCTTAAAAAATTGCTAACTCACTTCCTTCTCCAGTAACTGTTGCTCCATTTATCTTCTTCCTTTAAAGTACAATTTATTGAGTTCCTTTCACTTGAAAGTAATAGCTGTCTCCACTTCCTCTTCCCCTGTTCTCTCCTAAACCCCTCCATAATCAAGCTCTACACTTCCTAAAACTATAATATGGATTACCAATGACCTCCACATTAATAACACATTAATCAATTTTACTTTACCTCTGAGCAACATTTAATACAGTTTTATCACTCCATTATCTTTGAAATACTTTCTTGACTTCCAAGAAACCATAATTCTAGTGTTCCTATTGTTGGGTTGATTCCAGGCAGCTGGGTGGGGGCAGAGTATCAGGCAGCCCATGTGCATGTGAAGGGAATCAGATGTTGGCAGACAAGCCCCAATGGCATCTTGCAATCGCCCCATGATTGATGACAGTCACCAGCCAATCTCCAAAGGACAAGGCCCTTAAACTTCCTCTCCCCACCCCAGATAAAGTTGTAGCCCAGCCAGGGCGTATGCCACTTCCCCTACCTGCTCTCACTCTGGCAGGCTGGTGAATCTGGCCTGAGAGTTGCCAATCCCAATAAAAGCTTTGCTCAGCTGCTTTTAGGCCTGTCTCTTTTATGAACATCCACACCTGAACATTTGATGCTGAAGACTCATTTTTCCTGATTTTACATTTGGTGCTGAAACCTGGGAAGAGTTTTTGGGCCTCCTCCCACCAGCTTGAGGTCCACCCTCTCCCACAGATGAACCAGAAAGCTCCTGCACCTCTTTGTTTCCCTTCATCCAGGCTGACAGAAGCGGATTAAGTTCCATTGCCTTTCCCTTGGCCTTCGGATGTCACTCTCTGTTCTGGGAGTCTGTCCATTAAGTTGTGCATACCACAGACCTCCCCATCCACTCCATTAGAGACCCTGGGAGACTGTGGAGATGTGGACAAGTCTCTGGCTTGTCCCACCCTACCCGCTTTGTTTCTGGCCCCCACAGGTTGATATGATGTCCCAGACTCCACCCTCTGGCCTGTTCCTCAAGCAAAAATGACCAGAATTTGGGATGCCTCCTTCAGTTCCTGTTCTCCCCAGATTGATAGTTGAAGGGCCAAGGGAAATGCTAATTCCTCTCTTTACTCCAAGACCCCGTTGGGCTGTCTATATTTTAATTTTACTGAATTAGGACTCTCTGAAGACTTACACTGTAAATGGCTGGTTTTTTACTCGACTGTGGCCTGGCCTCAGAACACTTTAGACAATGGTTCAAACTGGCCTCCAGAAGGAACTTTTGACTTTCAAATTCTCACTGATTTGGGCAATTACTGTTACTGGACAGGAAAATGGTTAGAAATGCCTTATATTCAGGCCTTTTGGCACTTGTGTTCTTGTCCTTCCCTTTGCTCCACCTACTCTGCAGCCCAAATCCTCCTTGCCAGGGACAGGACAAACCTCTCCCCCATTGTTCTCTGGCTTCGTCCTCACTTTCAGATCCACTGGAACTGCTCTCAGCTCCACCCTCCCATCCTCGACCTTCTTACTTAGGCCAAAGCTCTTCCTTCTCCTCTTTCCCTTCCCCTTTCAGTTACAGTCCCTCCTCCCCTTCCCCCCCCCCCTTACAGCTCCTCCTCCTGACTCTTCTCTCTCCCCTTCTCTCCACCCACAGGAGGTCCCTCCACCCATTCAACTTTCTCCTCTCCTGTCAGTGCCAACACTCAATCCCATCAGGCCTTCCTACCACCTAACCTGGAACTCTTTTGTCCTCTCTGGGAGGTGGCTGGCACAGAGAGTATTTTGCGAGTCCACGTCCCATTTTCACTCCAGGACCTTTCCCAGACTGAAGGGCATCTAGGATCTTTCTCTGCTGACTCTTCTACTTACATTAAGAAATTTAGATACCTATCTCAGGCTTATGACCTCACTTGGCATGATGTTTATGTCATTCTTTCTTTTACCCTTATCCCAGACGAATGAACTTGCATCGAGCAGGCAGCACAAGATCATGCTAAGTCCACTTAACTGACATAACTTTACCTATAGGTGCAGCGACAGTTCCACCAAAGAAGCCCAACTGGAACCAGCAGGAAGGCCAACAGGGCCGTGGTAATTGCACTTGCATGATTCAATATCTCATAGCAGATATGAAGACAGTCTCCAATAAAGTGGTTAATTTTGATAAACTGAGGGAAATTACCAGGATCCAGATGAGAATCTAGCCCTATTTCTTAACCGTCTTATAGAGGCCCTTACCAAATATACTAAATTGTACCCTGAATCTCTCCCCAAAGATACAGTGTTTGTTAGAGACTCATTTTATTGCTCAATTGGCTCCTGATATTAGAAAAAAAGCTCAAATGAGCTGAAGAGGGACCTCAGACCCCTATCCGAGATCTAGTGAAAATGGCCTTCAGAAGTCTATAATGCCTGAGAAGAATCAGCCGAACTGGCCAGGCAGGCTCATTTACAGAAGAAGGTAATACTCCAAACCCAAGCCTTGGTAGCTGCCTTGCGCCCAGCAGCTCCAGTGAGTACTTCAAAAAGGGACTAGCAAACCCCTCTGCCAGGGGCTTGCTTTCAGTGCAGACATGAAGGTCACTGGGCCCATCAGTGTCCAAACCCATGGCCTCCTTCTAGGCCATGTCCCACCTGCAAGTAAGCAGGGCACTGGAAGAGTGACTACCCTATGACCCCGCCCCAGTGCCTCCACGTTGGGGTGTGACCAGCCAGGTGGTCCCTTCCCTTGAGTTGTTGGGATTCCCAGGAGACTGTGGGAGCCCAGACTCAAGGATCCCCATCACCCTCACCAAGCCCAGGGTCATGCTTCAGGTAGTGGGTTAAGTCCATAAATTTTCTTGTGGACACAGGGGCTACCTATTCTGTCTTGCCTGCCCACTCTGGGCCTTTGTTTCCTTCTCAGATTTCAGTTATGGGAATTGATGGAAAACCCTCCTTTCCAAACAGAACAGCTAAGCTGGCCTGTACCCTGGAGGGACACCCTTTCACACACTCTTTCCTGGTCATTCCCTCCTGTCCAGTTCCCCTCCTAGGCAGGGATGGTCTCCAACTCCTAGGGGCCACCATAACTCCTTCCCAGGAATACTACTACTCACCTTCTTCTACCTCTTTCTTAGACTCTCTAGTACCCTCACATCACCTACTTTATTGCTACCCACAGACCTGGTCAACCCTCAAGTCTAGGATACCTCCAAGCCGATCATAGCCTCTCATCACAAGCCAGTCCTTAATCAACTGAAACCTCAAACTAAATTTCCTTCACGTCCGGAGTTTCCGATTTCCCATACCCACAGGAAAGGACTTAAACCATCATAGACCAATTACTTACTCAGGGACTCCTAATCCCTACAGATTCTTCCTGTAACTCTCCCATACTGCCAGTATGCAAACCCTCAGGGGCCTATCGCTTGGTCCAGGATCTCCGCCTAATTAACAAGGCAGTTATTCCCATTCATCCAGTGGTTCCTAAGCCTTACACTCTTTTTTCCCACAGCCCCCCTTCTACCATTCATTTCACAGTTCTAGATCTCAAAGATGTGTTCTTTACAGTTCCTCTCCACCCTGATTCTTATTACCTCTTTGCCTTCACATGGGAGGATCCTATATCCTCTAGGTCTCAACAGTTGACATGGACAGCTTTATCGCAAGGCTTCCAGGACAGCCCCCACCTCTTTGGGCAAGCCCTGGCTCAGGATATGGCTACCTGTGAGACAGCATTCTCCTACAATATGTGGACCACTTTCTCCTATGCAGCTCATCCCTCAAAACCTCCCAAACTCACATTGCCCAGCTCCTTAACTTCCTGGAATCTCGGGGCTATGGGGTTTCCCCAGCCAAAGCCCAGCTTACTACCTCCTCAGTTATTTATTTAGGCATAATCCTCCCTCCTACTCTAAAAAGCCTCACAACAGAATCCAAGCCCTCTGTGATCTATAGCCACCAAAACAGTGGATTATATCCCTTCCTTTCTGGGCTTAACTGGCTTTTTCAGTCATTGTGTCCCCAACTTTGCACTTCCTGTCAGACCTTTATATCAGGCAGCAAAGGAGACCCCTTATGGGCCCCTCACCTCCCCCAATATGGTAGCCAACTCCTTTTACAAGTTCAGAGATGCTCTCACATCTCTCCCCCCACCCCCAATCCTAACTGTCCTTTCCATCTCTTCACAGATGAAAAACAGGGTGTTGCCCCACTGGCCTGCTCACTCAACCAACTGTACCTTCTTATAGAACAGTGGCATATCTCTCCAAGCAACTTGATTCTACAGTCCGTGGATGGCTGCCACGCCTCCGAGCATTGGCAGCAGCAGCTGAATTGACTAATGAAGCCCTAAAACTCTTTACTTCAACCAATTACCAAATTCTCTACTCTTCGACTCCAGAACCTCTTAAGCCATAAGTCCCTCCCCACTCCTGAGCCCATCATGGATTCAAAATTCCACCTTCTCTTCATAGAAAATTCCAGTATCACTCTCTGCTCTTCTTCTTCTCTCAACCCTGCTATACCTCTCCCCTTGTCCTCACCTCCCTCAACCATCAGCCATTCTTGTCCACTGGTACTGGAGGGTCTACATTCACCCCGTGAGGACCTCTTTAACTCCCCACTCCCCGCACCTGAATTAACCATTTTTGTGGATGGCAGTTCTGTGCTAGGTGCTGAAGGACGTCATAGAGCCGCTTACACAGTAGTCACCACTGCCTCAGTTCTGGAAGCCAGCTGCCTTCCAGAAGGGACCACCTCCCAAAAAGCCAAACTCTTTGCTCTCAATTAGGACCCTCACTTTCTCCAAAGGTAAACAGTTTAACATTTACACAGATTCCAAATATGCCTTCTTAAATGTTCACTCACATTCGGCTATTTGGAAGGAGCATGGGTTTCTAACCTCAAAGGGGTCACCAGTAGTCAATGCCTCCCTAATTTCCAAACTCTTGGAGACACTTCAGCTGCCATCCCAAGTTGCCATCACATACTGCTGAGTACATCAAAAATCATCAGACTCTATAGTCATGGGTAACAATAAAGCAGACTCTATAGCATGGGGGCTAACAACAAAGTCCTCAATAGCCCCCCACCCTATTCCTATCCACTACATTCAAACCTAAATATTCTCCACATGAACAGAGACCCCTGATAACTCAGGATGGCCATTTTGGGGATGATGGCTGGATCTTCCTGGGGGACCAGATTGCCCTTCCCAAACAGCAAGGTTACAACTTGCTGATGGACATTCACAACTCTCTTCATATTGGCCCCAAGCCTCTTCTGCAATTTCTCCAACCCCTCTTTTATTTCCCAGGAAAGAGAACTCTTCTCCAGCGGGTTCACTCTGCTTGCTCAGTCTGCTCCGTTTCCCCACAAAGGGACATCAAACCCAAGCTCCCAATACATCAGATAAGGGGCCATCAGCCAGATGAAGACTGGCAGATCACCTTCACCCACATGCCAAGACACAAAAAGTTCCACTGCCTACTTACTTTGGTTGATACTTTTTCAGGCTGGATAGAAGCCTTCCCCACTTCCATGGAGACAGACTGAAGATACCATTGCCTCCATCCTCATTGAGAAGATCATTTCCAAATTCAGACTTCCTGCATCAATCCAGTCAGACAACAGTCCAGTCTTCACCTTCCAGGTTGTTCAACTAGTCTCCAAAGGCCTCAACATCACCTGGAGGCTTCATATCCCCTATCAACCCCAATCCTCGGATAAGGTTGAAAGGGCTAACAGCATTCTCAAGGATCATCTTACTAAACTGACTACTGAGCTCAAGCTCTCCTGGCCCAAACTCCTTCCATTGGCCCTTACCTGAATTTGGCCAACCTCTAGGGCCCCCTTAGGCCTCAGCCCCTTTGAGCTACTCTATGGGTGCCCTTTCCCAATCAACCAAAACTTTGCGGTCACCCGTCCTCCCCTGGCATCCTATCTACCCTATCTCACACTCTTACACAAATTCCTAAGGGAACATGCAGACCACTGTCTCCCTGTGTCATCCACCCTTTTATCTTCAGCCGGACCACAACCCAAATCAGCTGTTGTTTCTTTTCAACCGGGTGACACAGTTTTGCTTCAGCAACTAAATCCTCAATAGTTGCAGCCTCGCTGGACTAGATCCCGTAGAGTTATACTTACCACCCCAACAGCAGCCAAACTCTTGGGCCACTCCCCTTGGTACTATGTCTCCTGCCTTAAAAGGGCACCCTTCCCCAATGCCCAGTTCCTGGACTTCCACCATCCTGGGGCCTACCAAATTTAAGATCTCTCACCCACCCCCTACTCCTCCTATTGCTCATTAACTTCTTTTAAGCCTCTATCACGTATTTGCCCAAAACTGCATGAGCGAGGTTGCTGGAGTAACAACCAAATGCTCTTGCATCCTTACGGCTGCTTCTCCACTGACAAACCAACACCCGAACCTTCCCCTTCTCCACAATGCCCCATAAACAGCAAGAAGTAGCCAGACGAAAACCGACGCCCTATATCACCAAAAAGATCGGGATATTGGGTTGATTCCAGGGAGTTGGGTGGGGGCAGAGCATCAGGAAGCCCAAGTGCACGTGAAGGGAATCAGATGTCGGCAGATGAGCCCCAATGGCGTCTTGCAATCGCCCCACAATTGATGGGACTCACCAGCCAATCTCCAAAGAACAAGGGCCCTAAACTTCCTCTGCCCACCCCAGATAAAGTTGTGGCCCAACCAGGGCCATGTGCCACTTCTCCTACCTGCTCTCACTCTGGCAGGCTGGTGAATCTGGCCTGAGAGTTGCCAATTCCAATAAAAGCTTTGCTCAGTTGCTTTTAGGCCCAACTCCTTTTCAAACATCCGTGCCTGAACATTTGCTGGCAGACTTGTTTTTCCTGATTTTACACCTACTACCACTCTGGCTAATACTTTGACGGCTCCTTCTCATCTTTCTGATCTCGTTTGTTTTTAAGGTACATGACTATATATGTTTTCATCCAGTCTGATAGCTTTACATATGCTATTCACTCCCAACTTTATATCACTAGTGTAAGCCTATCTTTAATCCTACCCTCCAATGGTATTAGGATGCTTAATGGTCATTTCAAACTTATCATATGCAAAACTCCATTGTTCAGACCAAAAATACTGAAGTTACTCTTGGTCCATTCTCTTTTTCTCATCTCCTACCTAATGTTCAAAATACTACAGATCCAAAAGTTGACTATTTTACTCCTCTGCTGTTCTCATTCTTTCTTGTTCAAGCCACTCTACCATCTCTCATCTGCATTATTAAAACCACTTGTTTTAGCAGCCAGAAAGATCCTGTTACAACATAAGTCAGAGCATGGCTCTTTGCTCAGAATCTTCTAATAACTTTACATCTTATTCAAAGTAGAAGCCCTGACCTACAAACTCTATATATTCTGCCCACCTAAATTCCCCATCCCATTAATAGGGCAGGCTTCTCTTCTTTCTACTGTCCTTTTTGCTCTCTATCCTCTGGTCACACTGGCCTCTTTGCTGCTTCCCAGATATACTAGGCACACTCCTTCCAGTGAGTCTCTATATTTCCTATTCCTTCTTCCAGGAATGTTCTTCCCCCCAAGAAAATATCAAGCTCACTTTCTATTCTCATCAGATCTTACCCAAATGTGATTTAGGTGAGGGCTACCTTACCTAAAATTTCAACCATCTTTATATTCCATAGTACTCTTCCCTTTTTTTTAGTAATTACCATTAACTAATATACTATATGCTATATATTTAGTATACTATATGTATGTTACATTCTCACCAGAATCTAAACTCCATGAAAACAAGATGGTTTATTTTTCTTGTTCACTATTATATCCCCAATATCTAGACCGATGCTTGACTCTTAGTAGAAACTCAATAACATTTGCTTAATCTTGAATAAATGAAGCACTTCAGAAAATCATACTGATATATTCAGTTTTTCCCTGCCACAAAAATGCATTTAATGATTTCATGAAGAGAGTAATCAAAGCTGCTTGAGAAGTACAAAACTTTACTAACAAGTTCTCAAGATTTCAAAAAAAAATGAACATATGATGATTTGCTGTTCAGATACCCTCACAGACTCAACGAGAAGCATGTTTCCATGTTAAATATTTTAATACTGAAGAATAAAGAATAAATCTTAATAATGCATTTCTAGTATTCAAAAGCTAGTAAAAAGTTTTCATGAATATAAGAAAAGGTAACAAAATAACAAAATATGTTCATCTAATTACATGAATATAATGACAAGTTTTCAGATCATATATAGTTCACATTTAGGCCAAAAAAAATCATATAAAGAAATTGTTTATGCAACTATTTTTAAGATCTCAATTTCCAGAACATTCAGCTCCTTAGAAAATAATTTTAAAATTAACTATTAATTTGAGGCTATTAGGTTCCATAATCACACTGATTTTCCTGAGATTAAACAAACAGCTTTTCTGCTTCTTTTATTTTTTTTTTCCTATCCATTTTAGAGATTATAGCCCAGTGGTCCTCTCGCATTTTTCTCATAGCTCCAAACCTCAGCGTAGATCCAGGTGTTGTCAGAGATGAAGGAGTCTGAATGTATTAAAAAAAAAAAAAACATAGCATTTAAAATTTTTTTTCCAAGTTGGGCTTTTAAATTTTGTTTTCTGAAATAAAGTGAAAGCTACCTTTTTTGGTGTTCTGACACAAAGATGAGAAACTGGTGGATTATTATTCTTGTATAATTTATTTACTGTCTCTTCCTCTGAAACCATACTCTTGAAGAAAAACAAAAATATAATGTTGGGGCTACTATTATTATTATTATATTATATTATAAAACTATGTCAACATGTCACATATGAGAAGAATGAAGAGTAGAATGAGGAGTGGGGAAAAGAAGGTATAGGGTAAAGTAGGGAGGGGGAGGATTAAGGAAGAAAAAGAAAAAAGAGAAATAAGAAAACCAAAGAAAGGCAACAAAATAAATTCTCAATCAACAAAAAAGGAACCTAGATTTTATTCTATTAAATATACTCCTAAAAAGCACTTTCTCACTGATTTATATTTCAATTTTTAGAGTCTTTATACTACCATTCTCCCCTACTTTCCCCACGCTACTTACTCAACTCACACACAGACCTGATAATAAACATTTGTAAACCTAAAAAAAATTATATTATCTATGACCCAGTAATTCTACTATTGGAGATATACCCAAAAGAACTGAAAGCAGAGTCTTGAAGGGAAAATTGCATACTCATGTTCATTACAACAGCTAAAATGTAGAAGCAACCCAAGTGTCCACCAACAGATAAATGAATAAGCAAAATATATTACTAAGCCTTAAAAAAGAAGATAATTCTGATATACATAACATGGGTGAATCCTGAAGACATTATAAGTGAAAAAAATCCATCACAAAAGACAAACTGGGTATAAGTTTACTTCTATGAGACACTTATTAGAGTGAACAGATTTATAGATACAAAATAGAATGGTTTCCAGGGGCTGCAGGGAGGGTGAAAAGCAGTTATTATTTAATGAGATAAGGCTTCAGTTTTACAAGATGAAAAGAGTTATGGAGATGGATGGTGATGATGGTTATACACATTATGAATGTATTTATAAGACATCTGATTAATGTAGTAAAAATGGTTAAGATGGTAAACTTTGTGTACTTCATTACAACAAAATATTTAAAAATAATTGTAGTTGTTATCAATTTATGAATATTGTAATTCCCCTAAATAATAGTATGTAACACTTACTTTGTATTTTCCATATGCTAGTTTTGTTTTAAGTGCTTTACATATTTAACTTAGTTTTAATCTTCACAATTTCATGAGGTGAGAAAACTTAAGCACACAAATTTTTTATTAATGAGTTATTGCATAATCATAAATGCATATAAAGTAATATCATATGCATATATTCTTAAACCAGAATTACTCCATTGCCCACACCCCAGGCTCTTCAGTCTTCTAATATTCCACCCGTACAAACAATATAAATGCTTAGATTGTGAATTTTCCATAACTGAATGAATGCGTAAGTATTATTTGGTTTCTCAGGGGGGTAAAGAGTATGCTACATTGTTGATTGACTCCCAAGCTCTCCCTATTTTCCACCAACTCCTGCCCTCTCCCCGCACTGCTCTTCTACATATCTATGGTTGCCCTAGATTGTGTTGCTATGCCTTTGCTGGGTCTAATATGAGGTTGACTACCTTTCACACAGGCCTGGGTTTAGCTCCAGCCTCCACAAATGAGTGAAAACATTCGAGCCTTAACTCTCTGGGTTTGGCTAACTTTGCTCAATATGATTTCTTCCATTGCCATCCATTTACCTTCAGAGGCTGCAATATTGTTTCTAATTGCAGAGCAGAACTCCATTGTGTATATACCACAGTTTTTAGATCCATTCATCCAGTGAGGGGCATCTGGGTTGGTTCCATATAAACTGAGCTACTTATGAACATAGATTTCGCTGTGTTGCTGTGATGTGCTGATTCTAACTCTTCTGGGGAAATGCCCAGAAGAGGAATATCTGGATCGTATGGTGGGTCTGTCCCTAATTTTTTGAGGATTCTCCACACTGCTTTCCAGAGCAGCTGGACAAGTCTGCAATTCCAGCAACAGTGAAGCACACAAATTTTAAGTAATTACTCAATATTATACGGATTGTGAAAAGTAGAGCTGGAGTTCAAATCCAGTTATCTAGCTCCAAAATCCATTCTCAATGAATATGTTACACAATTCAGTCACATGATATCTTCATGTTCATTAAATTCATAATAAAAACTTCAGAAGCTTCAAGGATGCGAATATTCAGATTTCGACATCATGTAATAAGTCCTCGGGCTATCTTTACAGATACAGGACCATTATGCACAAATTGATTATATTAGGTGAAAATATTTTAAAAATCATGTTGTAAGCTATAACTAAAATAATAAACAATTACTGCACACTAAATAAAATTTATATACAGTGGATTCAAGTACTTTACCCATATTTTAGTTGGGTTGTTTTATTATTGTTAGTTGTAGGAGTTCTTTATGTATTCTGGACATTAATCCCCTGCCAGATAAATGACTTGTAAATATTTCCTTCTATTCTGTAGCTTGTCTTTGCACTTTCTTGGTAATGTCCTTTGATGTATGACAGTTCTTAATTCTGATGCGGTATAATATATCAGTTTTTATTTTATTTTGTACTTTTGGTGTCATATAAACAAAGTTACTGACAAATCCAATGTCATGATTTGTTTCCTATGAATATTTATAGTTTTAACACTTGAGTTTAGATATTTGATCCATTCCAAGTCAGTTTTTTAATATGGTGTAAGCTAAGGGTCCAACTTCACTCTTTTACATGTGGGCATCCATTTTTTCCTAGTACCATCTGTTGAAAACAACAACAACAAAAAAACCCTGTCCATTCCCTATTGAATGGTCTTGGCACTCTTATCAAAAAAATCAATCAACTATATATGTAATGAGTTACTTCTGGGCTCTCTATTCTTATTCAATTGGTCAATATATCTATGCCAGGAAAAAAACAGTTTTAATCATTAGCTTTGTAGTAAGTGTCAATGTTAGCAACTGCGAATACTTTAACTTTATTCCTATTTTTTTTGAGATTATCTTAGCCATTTAGGACCCTTTGGAAATTCCATGTAAAGTAGGTACTGATTTTTTTCATTTCTGCAAATAAGGCTGTTAGGAAGGGGGAGACAAGACTACAGAGTAGAGAAAGTCTGCACTTTCCAGTTTCTCCACAGCTTAGAATTGTAAGTTGGAATACTGCTACTCAGTGAGTGAGTGACTGAAGGGATTCACTGAAATTCAACACTGGACAGTCAGGGACTCAAAGATCCAGAAATTCTGGTATTTCAGAGGACAACAAAGAATACATCAATGCCAAGCTATTAGTAGCAGTCGTGGTTAGGACACTATGGGGCAAGGGGTAACAAAGGAAAAGAGACAAAATTTGGCTTGGAAACAGCTATAGAACAGGAAGGTGGTATGAAATTAGCTGATTTAGAGGCTCTGCAGTGAGTTAGTGTTTGAGAAGTGCCTTATGTTTTCTGTGAGCAGAAAGCTAAGGCAGGGAGCAATCTTGTGGAGATCATATCTGAGCCTGTGGCTATGGAAACCCTGAGATCATAGCAAATATCGCCACATTGTCCTGGCCAGTGCCTACTGTGTGGTCCAGGGTAGTCCTAGAACTCCACTGAAACTGGCACAGAGAAGAATATACACAGGAGATTCAGGTGGGAGATATGGAGTGCAGTGCAACTCATTTTTCCTTTGCATTTGGTGGTTCATAGGACCAGGTGAAGAGGATTAGAAGCTGAACAGGCAGACAAGATTACATTCATGGTCTGAGGCCTGGAAGTCTCTATAGTTGTGGGCAATAGAGTACATGGGATGTACTGTGCATCCTCCACTGAGGCAATTAGTTACACCTGTCCTAACTCTTAGGAGGCAACTGAGACCACCTGCCCACTAGAGTTGCGCATCAGCTCTGCCATAGGAGTGTGTCATCTTATCTTTTTAGACTCCATCAAAGCTCAGATCAAACCTAGACATTAGCCACAAGAACTTCCCATTTAGAACTAAATGTCAGCCCCACTCTTGGGCTGATATCAATCTATCTTTTCAGAGAAAACCCCAGTAAACAGTACCTCCCATTCTACTCTACCTTGCTCTGGTGAGCAGGGAAGCTGAGAGCCATTTCAATCAGCTTCAGCTCTAGGATACAGTAGCAGTCTGGCAAGCAACACAAAAGTATAAGGGGTTTAATAACCCACAGCTTTCTCTAAGGGGTGCATGACCCAAGGAAAAAACAGAAAGAAGCACAAACTGGCATAGGTTGTGAATGAATATCCATTTTGCCCCACAGTTTCACTCACCTCAGTAGAGACAATGTTTTTTTATTAAGATTGTTTACTGTAGTTAATAATTGGTTTGTGCACATCTAATTTTTATTCTTTTATCACTTTTTATTATCCACTGTTTGTTTTGTCTTTTGAGGTTTAACAGGTGTTTTATCTTTTGCTGTCACTATTTTCTCTCTTTTCTTCTTCATATAATAGTCAAAGTCTCTTGTTTTCTCTCTCCCTCGCTATGTTTTATTTTTCATTATTTATGGCCTTCACATTCTCACTTTTTACTTTTTGAATATTCTAACCTTTCTTTTGCCTTTCTTTCCCATTTTCTTCTCTCTTAATGAGCTGTATTTTTAACATCTTTTAAAATTATTTATCTAATTTCTTCCCCCATCATTCATGTTGTTGTGATTCTTAGTACTGAAGATGCTGTAGTTGACATCTGGTGTTTACTTTAATGCTATATCTGGTTCATTGCTATGAGTTATAGGCAATGTTGTTAATTTCTGACCCAACCATTCTTGTTTTTCTAATTATTAGTTACAGATGTTATAGTTGACACCGGATATTTAATGCTATGTCTTGTTAGATTTTGTTACTGTTATTTAGTTCCTCCTTTCATTGGGGTGTTGGAAATCCAGCATGACACTTCAAATTCATGGGATAAATGGTCTGTTACTGATCTATATCTAGTTAAGAATGTACCTTGCTCTACACTCAACCTAACCTCACTCAAACTTTGGCAATAATTTAAAACAAAGAACAAGGAAGATAAAAATCCTAAGTGGACAACCAGTCCCCAAGTAGGAATGGCTGTGGCATGCTTAAGACCCACTCATGGATATCTGCTCCTACAGAAACAGCAGAGAAAAATAATACAAAGAGTGTGAACACAGAGGGTGTACTCCAACTGTGTCTTTAACACAACTGTGATTTATTAGAAGGACACAAGCTTGTAAGACTTACAGAGAAAATGGGATTTGCAAGTTCTAACACAATGCACACTGCGTCAAAATACATGAGTCATCACCAAAGAACCAGCAGAGAAACTATATGCAAACCCCACTTGGAAATATTTTCAACAACTCATAACAAGTTCCTATCTCAGAATATTGTCAAGAAGAATGTGCACTAAAAAGGTCCTCACATAAAAGTGGAAAAGAAATTCAACCTAATAGATCTACAAATCCCAACACAGAAATACAAAAAATATGAAAAATAAGACATCACCTTTCTTAATGTTCATAATTTTAAAATTCATAATTCAATTCCAAAGATAACAAACTAGATGAAATTCTGGATAAAGAATTCAAAAGAATGACTGATTATAAGAACAATTAATTCCAAGATAACATGGAAAAACATGAAAAACTTAAGGAAGACAATGCAGGACATAAAGAAGAAATCCAATAAAGACATGAGATGTTGAAAAACAACCAAAAAGAAATATTGGGAATTAAAAATATAGTAAGTCACATAAAAACTCAATTAAAAGTCTCTCCAATAGATAATGTTATGAATTTCAGAGCTTAAAGACAAGATAGATGAGCCTGAACATTCCAAGAGTATTAAAGAATGAAAAGAACTATAATCAGAATAGCCAAGAAACCTGAGACAACATTAAGAAATCTAACTTAAGCCAGGCATGGTGGTGCATGCCTGTAATCCCAGCAACTCAGGAGACTAAGATAGGAGGATTGTAAATTTAAAGCCAGCCCTCAGCAACTTAGCGAACTCCTGTCTCAAAATAAAATATAAAAAAGGGCTGGTGATGTGGTTCAGTGCTTAAGCTGTTAAGTGCCTCTGGGTGCAATCCCTGGTACAAAGAAAAAAAGAGAAAAGAAAGAAACCTAACTTAAGACTCATAGGAATTGAGAGAGGAACAGAGGTACAAATGAATGACATTGATAACCTATCAGTAAAATAATAGCAGAAAAATTTTTCAAACATTGGGAATGAGATGAACACCTGTATACTAGAGACTTTAGAACCTCAAATGGATTAAAAAGAACCACTCCCAGGACATATTTTAGTTAAAACTTAAAAAGTTCAGAATGAATAAAAAATTTTAAAACTGAGAGAAATATATATACATATATATATATACATATATATATTCAAAATAACAGCAAATTCCTCAGAAGAAAATCTAAAGTACAAGAGGACTTGGAAAGGTGTGTTAATATAAAACAACTACCAACCTTGATCCAGCAAAGCTATACTTTAGAATAAAAGCAGAAATAAAAACCTAAGATAAGCATAAACTAAAGGAATTCATGACTACTAAGCCAGTATTACAGAAGACACTTAATGGAATCCTATACACAGAAGATAAAAACAACCAAGAAAGAGTGAGGAAAGAAAATCAATCTCATTAGAGGAGTAGATAAAATCAGAATACAGATTCAAACACTAGAAACAAAACCAAATGGCAGGAAGTAATGCATATCTCTCCACAATAACACTGAAGGTAAATAGTCTCAGTTCTTCATAGAAGACATAGACTGCCAGATTAGATTTAAAAACAAGAACCAAACGTATGTTGCCTACAAAAAGCAAACAAATAAACAAAAACCAAAACACCTCACCTTAGTGGCAAGGACATTTGCAGGTTGAAAGCGAAAAGATGGAAAATGATATTCCATGCAAACTGACCCCAAAAACCAAGTAGTAGTAGCTATTCTTGAATCCAACAAACTAGACTTCAAAATTAGAAGAGGCAAAGAAGATCATTATGTGCTGATAAAGGGAACAATCCAATAACAATATATAATGACAGTAAATATTTGTGCCCTAAAGTCAGTGTACCTAATTACATAAGAAAACACTACTCAACATAAAGGTTCAAAGGCCCTCGTACAGTAATACTGGGCTTATTTCAATATACCTCTCATATTAATATATTATCCAGACATAAAATCAACAAAGATACTACATAGTTAAAACATACTGTAGATCAAATGGGCTTAACACACATCTATAGAATATTGCCTCTAACATCAGGTGAATATACTTTCTTTTCAGCTGCTCATGAAGCTTCTCTAAAACAGATTATTATTTAGGTTACAAAGCAAATCTTTCTCTTTTTTTTGCAGGGGGAATAATTCTTTGCATCTTATCAGATCATAATGGAATGTAATCATAAATTAACAGTAAGAAAAACTACAGAAATTATATAAACCCATGGACATGGAACAATACACTTTTGAATAATGAGTGGGCCATCAAAGGAATCAGGGAAGAAATTAAAAGATCCTTAGAATAAAACAAGAATAGAAAGACAATAATACCAGAATCTCTGGGACACAGCAAAGGCAGTTCTAAGACGAAAGTTCATAACTACAAACACTTACCTTTAAAAAAAATCAGAATGATCCCAAATCAATAAGCTAATTGTGCATCTCAAGGTTTCACAAAAACAAGAATCAAGCTGGAGTGGTGGCTCAGTGGTATCAGTGTTATCACACTGGCCTAGCATGTAAAGGGCCCAGATTCAACCCCAGCATCACGTACACAACTAAGCGTTGGAACAGCAAAAACAAGATAAAAAACTAAAGTTGATTCTCTAACTCCTCCCCCTCCCTCTCTCTAAAAAAAATAACAACAGCAAAAAAGAAAAAAGAAAAACCCAGTAACCATTCCCCAAACCTCCCATGCTCATGGATAGGCAGAATTACTATTATTAAATGGTTATACTATCAAAAGCAATCTACAGATTCAACACAGTCCCAATCAAAATAGCAACGATCGTCTCCTCAGAACTAGAAAAAAAATCCTAAAATTCATTTTGAAGAACAAAAGACCTAGAATAGCCAAAGCAATTCTAAGCAAAAAGAGTAAAGCTAGAAGCATCATAGTATCTGACTTCAAATTAAATTACAGAGCCCTAGTAACAAAAACAGCATAGTACTAACATAAAAATAGACACACAGACCAAAGATGCAGAGACAAACCCACACAGCTATAATCATGTAATTCTTAACAAAGGTACCAAAAAGAAGGTGGAGATAACAGCCTCTTCAGCAAATGATACTGGGAAAACTGGATTATCCATATGTAAAAGACTGAAACTAGATCACTATTTTTCACCTGCAGAACAGCCCACTTAAAATGGATCAAAGGCCTAGCAACATGACCAGAAACTTTGCAACTGCTGGAAGAAAACACAGGAGAAACCCTCCAACATGTAGGCATAGAAAACAACTTCCTCACTAGGACTCTCATAGCTCATGAAATAATAGCAAAAATCATTAAGTGAATAGTGTTAAACAAAAGCTTTTTCACAGCAAAGGAAACAACAGTTGTGAAGACATAACCTATAGAATGGGAGAAAATCTTTGCCAGCTCCTCATCTGACAGAGGATTAATACCCAAGAGAGACTCAAAAAACTCAACACCAAAACATAACAATACCATTCAATAAATGAGCAGGTGAACTAAACAGACACTTCTCAAAAGAAGTACATGTGGTCAATATTTTTTTTAGAGATAGAGTGAGAGAGAAAGAGACAATTTTATTAACTTTTTCATCTGGCCTTTGTTTCTCCAACACTTAGTTGTGTATGTGGTGCTGGGATTTGAATGTGGGTACCTGCACATGCCAAGCAAGCACTCCAACCACTGAGCCACTGCTCCAGCCCCTGTGGACAACAATTATATGAAAAAATCTTTAGTCATCACAGAAATACAAATCAAAACTACACCAGGATTCCATCTCGCTCCAACCAGAATGTCAGTCACCAAGAATGAAACTAAAAATAAATGTTAGAGAACGCAGGGAGAAGGTAACCTTTATACACTCTTGGTGGAAAAGCAAATTACTATAGCTGCTATGGAAATCAGTATGGAGGTTCCTCAAAAATTGAAAAATAGGGGCTAGAGTGGTGACTCAGCAGTATCATGTTTGCTTGGCATCCACAAGCCCCAGGTTTGAACCCCTGCACCACATACACAGCTAGGGTATCACAACAATGAAAACCAGATGAAATCAACTTTCTAAATAAAGTTAACTCTCTCTCTGTCACTTTCTTTTTAAAAAAATTGAAAAATGGAACTACCATATGCTCTAGATATTCCACTCCTCAGTATCTATCCAAAAGAATTAAAGACAGATTACTAAAGGGATTTGAGCATATCCATGTTTATAGTCACATAGTTCACAATAGTTAAGTTATAAAACCAGCCTAGGTGTCTGTCAACAATGAATGGATAAAGAAAATGTGATGTGTGTGTGTGTGTGTTTGTATATATATATATATATATATATACATTCATACATAATAGAGTTTTATTCAGTTATACAGAAGTAAAACTGTGTTATTTGGAAAAAAAGAATGGAACTAGAGAGCATTATATTAAATGAAATAAACCATACTCAGAAAGAGAATCGTATGTTTTCTCTCATATGTGGAAGCTAGAGAGAAAAAAGGATTTCATGAAAATAGAGGGGATGCCTTTAGGTTAAAGTAAGGGGATCAGGGAGAGGGAAGAGAGGAGGGCAAAAGGAGCTACTGGGGAGTGATAGTGATCAATTTATTTCACGTGCATGTATGAATGTGCCATAATGAAACTCACTATTCTGTATAATTAATATGTACCAATTATAAAAATTTTAAAGGCTATTGGATCTTTAAGATGGATTACATTGAATCTGGAGATTTCTTTGGTTAGTACTGACATACTAACAAAGTCTTCCTATCCCTGGATATATAATGTCTTTCACTTTATCTAGGTGTTAATTTCTTTCATCTATGTTTCATAATTTTTAGTATACAACTCTTTTACTTCCTTTGCTAGATTTGTTCCTAAGTATTTAATTCCCTTAGATGCTATAGTAAATAAAATAATTTTTTTAATTTCCATTTTGGCTTAATTCATTGTTGGTACATGGAAACATAACTGACTTGGGGGGGGGGGGCTGGAGTAGTGGCTCAGTGGTTATGGCATTTGGCCGGCATGCGTGAGTATGTGAGTTCACACCCCAGCACCACATACACAATTAAATGTCTGAGCAACAAAAGCCACCTGAAAAACTATATAAAAATTGATTCTTTCTCCCTCTCACTGTCCCTTTCTCTTAAAAAAAAAAAATTGATTTTTCTTTTTTTTTTTTCGCATGGGGTGATTTTGTGCCCTGAAATTTTGCTGGATTCATTTATTAGCTCCAATAGATTTTTTACAGCACTACACAAAATTTTCTCTGTATAGAATCATTTTATCAGTGAAGAAAGACAGCTTTACCTTTTCCTTTCCATTTGCATGTCTTTCATTTATTTTTCTTGGATAATAGCTTTTGTTAAACTTCCAATACAATACTGAATACCATGGTCAAAGTGGGCATTCTTGCTCATTCCTTATGTTAGGAGAAAAGCTCTCTGTCTTTCACCAATTAATATGATGTTAATTGGGGTTTTTTATAAATATCCTTTATCATGTTAAGGAATTTTCTCTTTATTTCTATTTTTCTGAACTTTTCTCTCATGCAAGGGTTATCATGTGAGTTATTTTTTCCTTCATTCCATTAATATAATGGAATAAATCCTACTCTATCTTGGTGAACAGTCCTTTCAATATGCTATTGGAGGCCTTAACTTACTATGTCAATATACATGTATGCATGAATATGTAACAATTCCCTCTAATATGTAAGACTATGTCAAACAAATTTTTTAAAATGCTATTGAATTCCATTTGCTGACATTTTGTTGAGTATTTTTGCATCTAATAATAAGGAATATTATCCTGTGATTTTCTTTTCTTATGATGTCTTTACCTGACTTTCAGTATCAAGGTAATGACTTCATAGAATGAGTTAAGAATGTTCTCTCTCCAATGTTTTTGTAAGAGTTTAAGAAGAGTTGGTGTTAATTCTTTAGGTGTTTGGTAAAATTCATCAAATAAGCCATCTCCATCTGGCCTATAAGTTACACTTTTGTTAGGAGGTTTTATTACTAACAAACTCTTTTATTAGCTCAATGTCACTGTGACTAAAGATCTGAGATAAAACACCTTACAAATAGGGATAAGTTTTATTATGGTCCATAGTTTCAGAGGTTTCAGTCCATATCAATTGCCCACATCTCTCTGGGCTTGTAGTGAAGCAGTACATTGTAGAAAGAGCTCATAGAAACCAGAGAGAGGAGGGACCAGGGTCCTAATATCCCTTTGAAGGGCATGTCAAAATGACAGAACTTCCTTCCACTAAGCCCTACTTCTTAAAGGTTTTGCCACCAAAGCTGGGGATAAAGCCATAAACACCTGAGCCTTGGGGGACATTTATTCAAACTAAAGTACTTGTTACAAGTCTAATGAGGTTTGAGTCACTTTAGGAAATCCAAGAGTTTCAAGAAATTTGTCCTTTTCTTCTAAATTATGTAATTTGTTGGGATACAGTTTCTCAGTGGGTTCTCTTACAATTCTGTCTCTGAAAGGTCAGTAGCAATGTCACCCTCTTTTCTGATTTTAGTAACTAGTGTTCTTTTTATATCTCATGTTTTGCCTA
>PVKS010004098.1:0-56241 GCA_004027875.1 Aplodontia rufa
CAGCCTTTAAATTTTGTATTTTGAGACAAGGTGTTCCTGAGTTGCTTAGGGTCTCGCTAAATTGTAGAGGCTGGCCATGAACTTGCATTCCTCCTGCCTCAGCCTCCTGAGTCTCTCGGATTACAGGTGTGCACCACCACACCTGACTTGAGTTTTATTTTTAATATTTTCCCCCTTTTCTTCCAAGACTATAAAATCCCCATCTTCAGTCTTTTAAAAGCACAACCTACCTGCATACATCCCCTCCTTCAATGTAACTTTCTTCTATCATTGAGAAGGACTGAACAGGGGCTGGAGCGGTGGCTCAGCAGTTAGAGCACTTGACTGGCACGCACAAGGATGAGTTCGAACGCCAGCACCACATATACAACTGGGTGATGGAGAAACCAGAACCAGATGAAAAATAAAAACTCATCCTCTCTCTTCCTCTCTTGCTCAGGTGCGCGCTCTGTCTCTCTCTCTCTCTGTCTCTGTCTCCCTCTCTCTCAAAAAAAAAAAAAAAAGAGAAAGAGAGAGAAGGACTGAACATAACTGTCTACTCAACAGCTCAATTTTTAAGAGCAAGGACTAGCTTAGTGGCCAGGATTGTTTGATGTCATCTGCTGAGCTATTTATAGACAAGGCCTGCTGCTTCTCCCAGAGCTGACTTCTGGCCATTTCTGCCCCAGGTCTGCAGCTTCTAACTCACCATGATTTCTGAAGAGCATATTGCTTTTTCCCAGGAGGAGACCTTATTACCACATTGGCCCCAATTGAAAATGACCTCAAATTTAGGGCAATCTTTGTTTTCAAAGGGGAGAAAATTTTTTAAATTACAAAAATGTAATCCATCACACAAAAACATTCTGTCCCTTGACCCCTGAAGAATGAGACAGTCTCTGCCTCCCTCAGCTTTTTGTTGCTGAAGCTGGAACTAGATAACTGTAATTAAAATTCAGTTGTGCTCTTAGCAGCCCCCTCACTGCCAGCTCTTTTACAGCTTGCAGTGTGACTTACCAGTCCCAGATTCAGGGATGTGGGATCCTGACCATCTTTCCATCTCACATGACTAACCATGCTGCTTGGAATGGTACAGTAGTCTCAGCTATCTGTTCATTCTAATCTGCCATCCTATACCCCCAGCTGGAAAAGTTTCCTCTTTAAAAAAAAATAGCTTTTAAGCTACCTGTTTTGAGCTATAAACTAGCTCTTCCTCATGGTCTCTACTGCCCCAGTGGCAAGATTTAGAGATCGTGCCTTGCACTTAATCTCTAGGGTCACCCAGAGGATTTGCTGATCTCAGAAGTCAGATTCCTCAATCAGAATTTGGTTGGCGCCACAAAGAAACTGAAATGGAAGTTTTCTGAAATATGTTTATTGGTTCTCAGAAGCTTCCCGTATTCAGAAAAAAAAAAAACAAAAACAAAGACCCTGAGTCAGGACATTTGTTTTAGCGAAGAGGAACCTGGCCAGACACATTAAGACTCATACAGCTTTACGTCTGCTCTGTTGTGAAGTGACCAACAGAATACCTTGAAAAAAGCCACTCACAGCCAAAGAGCCACATGAAAGAGTTAGTGAAGACTACATCAGGAATTCCATCTCTATCTCCCTCGGGATTCTCTTCCAGCTGGCCCTGGGTAGAAACAAGTGATGAAAATTTCTTGGACAGTGTCATGGAGTTGGAGTTAGACATCTCTTCCAGGAGTCTACATCAATACAGTGCAGTACAGTGAAGCTGGATTATCTTAGGCAATTTACTAAATGTCCCTGAGCATCTGGGGGGGAGAGACAATCATTCTAGCACAACAAATCAAGTGAGATATCTGAAGACCTGGGCACAAATCCTGGCATACAGTAGGTGTGCAACCAATATGGTTCTCTCGTCTCTCCTTTCTTCCTGAAGCTTTAGGCCATCTGTATGGGCTAGCAGAGAAGCAACGGGGTCCTAGTTCAACCACTGACTGTGGAAGACTGAGTATAAATGAAGATAGTGACAATACCCGCAACCTAAGATTATTGCATGCCATGAATTTTAAATCTATCAAGAGTTTTAGCAGCCGGGCGTAGTGGCATACACCTGTAATTCCAGCAACTTAGGAAGCTGTGGCAGGAGGATTGCAAGTTCAAAGCCAGCCTCAGTAACTTAGCGAGACCCTGTCTCAAAATAAAAAATAAAAAGGACTGGGGAAGAGGTTCAGTGGTTAAGCACCTTTGAGTTCAATCCCTGATACAAAAAAAAAAAAAAAAAAGTTAGCAAATAAGAGTTTCTCAAGCACCTCAACCTCTAGGGGGCTTGTGGATAGACTAGAAAAGAAGTGATTGAAATTGAAGGACAGTTAACACAAAATAATAAGTACAAAATAACTACATAAAAATAACTTCCGTGAAAAATAATTTTAAGAGAACTTAAACCATAAGATCAAAAGACTAGTAGGTGAGTTCCACTGCCTGTGTTCAAATGCTACTTTAGGGGCTCTGATTCTCTGTATCGTGGTTTCTGTAGCCACAAAGTGAGCCAGACTTTACAGGGCTGCTATGAAATCTCTAGCTCATAGCTCTATTAATATCATCGTCATCCAACGCAACTCTTTAAAATAGAGATTGTGAGGGAGAGAATCAATTTTATTTTTTCATCTGGTTTTTGTTTTCCCAACACTTAGTTGTGTATGTGCTGCTGACTTGCATGCCAGGCAAGCACTCTACACTGCCCCAGCCCTCGTGACTCACAAGAAAAGAAGACTTGGCCATAGTTGAGATAAAGTGGCTTTTATTCTGTTTGGAGAAAAGTGCCATCAGTTATCCAGCTGGCACAGTGAGGCCACCCCTCGGTTTATCCAGTGCTTCTGAGGCTTGTCTGTTGGGAGCTCCATGGAGAGGACGTAGTTGGTCGAGTGGCCTGTGGTGGAGAGGGTGCCTCTCCGAGCACTTGTTTTGTAGACTGGACATACGTAAATGTTCTGATGTGTAAACGTTGCACTCTCCCCAGGTTTCAGCCAAATGATGGGCAACGGGTCATAAAGGATTTTGGGGAAAGACTCTGCAATCTGCATCATTTTCCTGTCCCAACGGGCACCTTCTAAGAAGAGTCCTTTTACGTAGGCCCCATCTTCCGGGTTACTCTCCATGGCTGCTTCTTGTTCCATTACCTGGAAGAGTAGAAAGCTGTGAGCTGTATAATGTGCCATTTTCCCACGAGAGGTAGCAGTAAGAGCAACCTGGCTGCAATGTCTGCATCTACCAGTAAGCACATCCACGGACAACACGGCTTCTGTGATATTTACACCAGCCGTACATGAGCCGGCTCTGATCCTAGTAGGCTTGGTGTCCTTGTATATCCTGGGCATAGAGAATGTGCTCAAAGAGTCAGGAGGACACATTAACCACACCTTAGTAACCTTACACAATGCTTTCCCGTTTTGGACCTGGATCTATGAAGTGAAGGGTCAGATTCTGATTCAGAGGCAGGCTGATAAAACAGTTCTGGGATGAGGGCAGAAAAACGTTGTTTGTGTTGTTTGTTTGTTTGTTTTTTGTTACTGGGGAATGAATCCAGGGGTGCTTAATCACTAAATCACATCCCCAGCCCTTTTTATTTTTTATCTTGAGACAGGCCCTTGCTAAGTGGCTGAGGCTGGCCTTGAACTTGCAATCCTCCTGTCTTAGCCTCCCCAGTCACTGGTATTACAGGTGCGTGCCACCACACCCTGCAAGCTTTATTGTTTTTGTCAGTTGTGGTGTACAGACTCACACTGTGGTTGACTTTAGGCTACTAACCAAGAACCAGCTCACAGAATTTCTGAGAATGTAACAACTGGCTCTAGTGAGTTGGTCTGAGTGAGTTCTAGGGCACCACTGTCCAGATTGAGAGGTAGTGAACTCAGATTACTTCAGGCAAACAGAGAAAATGGTCCAGGTGTAGGATAATAGGGAGTGGTGGGAATTATAGTGGAGCAGGGAATATAAGGCTCTGTTAACATTCGAAATTTTTAAATTATGAATGGAATCCCCTCCCTTTTTGTTTGTTTGATACTGGGGATTGAATCCAGGGGTGCTCTACCACTGAACCACATTCCCAGCCCTTTTTATCTTTTATTTTGAGCCTAGGTTTCCCTAAATTGCTGAGGCTGATCTTGAATTTGTGATCCTCTTATGGCAGCCTCACAAATTGTTGGGATTACAGGTCTGTGCCACCATGCCTGGCACATTTTTCCATTTCTGTTTGTTTGCTTGCTTGCTTTTTCAGTAGCAGGGATTGAACCCAGCAGTACTTACCCACTGAGCCACATCCTCATCCCCAACCTTTTTAATTTTTTATTTTGAGACAGGGTCTCACTAAGTTGCTTAGGGCCTTGGTAAATTGCTGAGGCTGGCTTTGAACTCGCGATCCTCTGCCTCAGCCTCCTGAGTTGCTGGGATTACTACAGGTGTGCATCATTGTGTCCTGCTGTTTTTTTCCCCATTTCTAAGGGCTACCCAAGGGAGTCAACATTTTTCCAAATGAAATGAAGAATCCATCATGTTGAATAGGCAGCATGGGGGAGGATGCTTTCTTTCCTTTTTTTTTTTTTTTTTTGGTATGACAGTTAACAGAATTTTCCTCTGAAAAAAATCCTTTTTATATACACAGAGACAAAGCCCTGGGAGT
Source organism: Aplodontia rufa (assembly GCA_004027875.1). Taxonomy (NCBI): domain Eukaryota; kingdom Metazoa; phylum Chordata; class Mammalia; order Rodentia; family Aplodontiidae; genus Aplodontia; species Aplodontia rufa. Next base: position 4,628 of record PVKS010004098.1, read on the forward strand.
CCCCTGGTTATACAAAGAATAGCTTTTAGAGTTACTGTAAGTCATGCTAAATATTTCATTTGCATCTCAGAGGACCTTAACGCGTCCAGATGTTTAGATTTACAAGAAATAGGCAACATTGCTTTCTCTGGCTGGCCCCTTGAGCTGTCCTAACCCAAAGCACCCCTACCTCAAACTCAAAGCCAATGTGGTCAATGGGGATGGTGTATTTCCGGGCATAATTCTGAGAGACACCAGTCAAAAAAGACTGTGTGAAGTAGAATCCAGAGATCCAAAAGACTGCAGGGGGTCCATGGTTAGTCCATTCCTGCAAAATCAAACGCACACAGAAAAGAATTCAAAGCAGGTAGCAGCAGATGAGTCCCACAGAGAAATATCCTCCTCTTCCGTAAAATGGCAGCCCTTGGGTTAACTTATATTCCCCACTTTTGTGGAAACGAAGGTACAAAGAAATATGTCAGAAACATATGTTGTTAGTTTTTTTGTTTGTTTTTTTTTTTTAAAGAAAAGCACAGGTGCAAGCTGATATCAGGGACACCACAGGGAGTGGGGACGATAGCAGGGGAGGGTATGTGTCTAACCGAGCTGCCGGGTATGCACACAGCATGTTGTTTCAGGTTTTCTGTTTTTTGCAGGATGGACGTCTGGATTTTTTTTTTCCAGTGCTGGGGTCTAAACTCAAGGCCTCACACATGCTAGGTGACTGTCCTACCACAGAGCTACACCCGCAGCCCCTACATTTGGGTTTTTATGTATAAAACACAAGCTAGCTCAAATTTTTTAAATTTACCAGGCAGCCAAAACAAGTATATCCAGTAGTCAAATCTGTCCCATGAGCCACCAGTTTATATTTATTCTAACCTCCTCTCCTACCTCAGACTTTGAAGTTTCTCTCCTGCTCCCACCTCTGAAAGACCATTTCTGGGTACCCAGCTTGGGGTGCTGCATGACTCCTCCCCTACTCCCCCACCTCTGAGCTGCCATTTCAGAATGTCCTCTCCGTCTGAACGAGCATGCCAGGTGTCCAGTTACCCTGACTCCCAGGTACCTGGAAGAAGGCGAGGCGGGCCAATAAGTCAGCCACATAGCCCCCCAGAGGCTTCAGTGATGGGTAGGACTTGGCGGCCCACATGGCTGGCACTTTACCCACGAGCATGCTGTTAAAGACTTCCTCCAGCTCCGAGGACATCAGAACCTGTCCCTTGATGGCTCGGCCAAGATCAATGAGACTTGTGCGAACCACTCTCGTCAGCCTGCAGGAACAAAAGGTGTGGCTGAGCCTGGCTTTCCAGTGGCCCCTTTCCCCCCAACTATGCCAACTCCAGCTCTCTCATCTTTCTCTCCTTCAAAGGTCAATGAATATGCAATTAGTTGAGAGAAAAAATTAACTTTGGTAGACATCTTTTAAGATTTTTCTCTATGCAAATGCAAATCATATTACCTTTTGAGGTCTGTTTTTCTCTCAGTATATAAATAATTCTTTAGAAGTCAATAGATAAGAGACCTAAATTGTCCTTTTTGATGATTGCAAAGTGTTCCATTTTTTTTATTTAGTCCCCTATCATTGAAACATTATTTCTAGATTATTGTCATTGTAAACAATGTTGCTAGGAAATTCTCACATATCAATCTCCGTGCAAATTTCTGATTATATTCTTACTAAAGGAATTTTGTTTCAGAGCTTTTGGTCCATAGTGCCAAAGCTGTTTTCTTTACAGACGGATGTGCACACCTGAGAAGTAGCAACTGCAGGCAGCCTGCAGGACGCCACATCCCCTGCCTGTTTCCAGCCCAGCCCAGCCCACAGGAAATTAGCTGAGGGTGCCAGAGAATCTGCCACCAGAAAGCACTCATCATTTTCAAGGATTTATGCAATCTGAACCCAGGGGACAAGAGAATGATCAAATGCCAAGAAGGGACTCGTGGCTGCGTGACCACCAAACATACATGACAGGAGGAGTGGCAGTGCAGGCATTTGGTGCTCGGGCTTGCTGAGGGATCAAGGGGCAGAACTATTGCCTCAAGGGGCACACCACAAAACTATCACCCCTAAACACTATTTACAGCCCCCCCTTATAACGACGAACTCTACCAGTTTAGAGCTTTTAGTGCTCAGGGATGGAAGAACACTTGCCCCAGAAGACTCAAAATGGCCCCTTGGGTTGGAAGCTGATCTGTCACTTAATCTTGAGGACTTCACATACCGCTGGAGAGCAGGCAAAAACAGGTAGTGGGGTGGGATGGCAGAGTATTGCTGAAGGTGAAGGTGGCTGTCACCCTGTCCCATGGACACAATGGCCAGTGGTAAAGGCTGGTGAAGGTGCCTGAAATCACCAGGACAGGGCTCTGGTGGCCTTAAGGGAGAATGGGTAACTGAGGAGGTACACCAGGAGGACTGGACAATGAGGACCACAGCTCATCACGCCAAGATGAGTTTTCTCATCTGTAAAATAGTGGTTAAGGGATTAGAAGCTGTGCATATTCCAAAAGGCAACGTGTGGTTCGAATGAGAACCATATATAGTGCTTGGAACCATGTCTAGCAGTAGGGGCTCAATAAATGTAGCTCGAATGACTGCTTTTACTAGCATATGCTTGGTATCAGATGTCACATGAATGAGTGGGAGAGAATAAACAGGAGTGATTTAACCGTGGGCCACGCATGCTGGAGATGGCCTTGTGGGGGAGGTAGCCACTCCTACACAGCTGCCCCTTACTGAGTGTCCATCTCACCTACTGCCATTGGATCCCACCCCTCGTGCTCCAACTCCCAGGGTCAGAGCAAGATCTTCTGGCCCACCTGTTGAATCTGATGAGCTCCTGCCTTAGGACAGTGTTCATGGATTCCTCATAGACCACCGGGTACAACTTCATGACTTCTTCCAGGTCAAAGTCTTTGGGAAGCTTGGAGAGTATATCCTGGGCCAGCTCCTCAACCACTTCCTTAAAGTGCAGACAACAAAGATGTGCATGAGAAGACAGACCTGCCGGCTGTGGCTTTATCAGCTTGAACTTGATGTAGTAAACATCTTTCCTTATTTATTTATTTTTGGTTACAGGGATTGAACTCAGGAGTGCTTTACTACTGAGCCACATCCCCAGCCCCTTTTATTTTTATTTTTTAAAATTTTTTAAATTTTTTTATTTTTGTTTTGTTTTTATTTTGAGACAGGGTCTCACTAAGTTCTTAGAGTCTCGCTAAGTTGCTGAGGCTACCTTTGAACTTGTAATCCTCCTGCCTCAGCGTCCTGAGTTGCTGAGATTATAGGAGTGCACCACTGCACACAGCTTTTTTGAAAGAAAAAAATGTATACCAGGGATTGAACCCAGCAGTGCTTAATCACTGAGCTGTATCCCCAGCCCTTATTATTTTTTACTTTGAGACAGGGTCTCACTAAGTTGTTTAGGGCTTCACTAGGTTGCTGAGGCTGGCTTTGAACTTGTGATCCTCCTGCTTCAGGCTCCTGAGCCAATGGGATTACAGGTGTGCTCCACCACACCCGCTGCATTTTTTTCTTTTTAAATGTATTCTATCCAACCCTTTTGGAAACTCCCCTTCAGAAGCCAAATCTGCCTCTGGGGGTAAGGTGGGTACTCATCACCCATCGGTGATATCACCTCTTTGCCTAAAAATCGAAAATGCTGAGCCATGAGAGCCCTGTCCTCACACCTGGAGCAAGGATCTGAGGGCCAGACAGGGAATTCCTGCTCTGCCAGGTATCCTCAGGCAGACCTGTCTTCAAGGTCACCCCTGGGTGAGAATCTCCAACCACTTTCATAGCCAGGTCCTCAAGACCAGCTGGTGCAGATGGGCTCTTAATCCTAGCAACACTTGGGAAGGCAGTCGGTCATTCCTCAGCATTGAGCAAAAAAATCCGAGGGCACTGGGCTTAGCCAAGTAGGGAAGCGGAGAGGCTCAGAAGGCCAGAGAGGAGTTAAATGTGGATGTGGAAGAGGCAGACAGCTCTGCCATCCTGTGGGTCTAGGGGGCTGGAATGTGCTCTTTTCCCTCTTTACTACAGGGAATCTCCACCTTCACGCAGGGACACACCCACCAGTGACACTTATGGCACCACAAACCCTCTCACAAAACCCAATGAGCAAGATTCGCTTAAAAGGCTGCTTGGAAGGCTGCCTCATGTTCAGCCCCTCTTTTAACAAGAAGCCAGCAAGGGCTCAGCTCCGGGCTTTGGACAACCACATCATCTGAGAAGAGCCGAACTGTTTAGCTTACCCACCGACCTGCCTGCCTTCTTTTTTTTTTTTTTTTTTTTAAGAGAGAGGGACTATGAGAGAGAGAAAGAGATCAATTTTATTTAGTTTTTCATGTGGCTCCCATTGCTCCGACACTTTGTTGTGTATGAGGTGCTGGGGTTCAAACCTGTGATCTCATGCATGCCAGCCAAGTGCCATAACCACTGAGCCACCACTCCAGCCCCCTTCCTTTCTTTCCTTCCTCCCTCTCTCCTTTCTTCCCTCCTTTCCCTCCCTTCCTTCTTTCTATTATATGGGGTTTCCACTTATGATTCTGATGTACAGTTTTTATTTTTAAGCAAAAGAAAATTAAAATATTGGATAAATTGAGTATATAGGTCATATGCGGATATAACAAAAAAAATCATCACAGTTATATAGGAATAGTTGAGATTCGGAATCTCTGATCTTCTTTCAACTCTTATTTAAGGACTCTCAGCAGTATGACCCAGGCCCAGCACCTCCCTCAGGGGTCTCCCAGGCCTCCACTTTACAGTCTTCCTGGTCATCCCCCACAGTAATCCTGTGTGCCCAGTAGATGGAAAACAGCTTGGGAAATTAAATTATGCCCCCCAGCCTGGTTACCTGAGGGGATTTCCCACTCCCTCCTGACTGTCTGGGGAGCGTCAACAGCACCCCTTGAAACAGCTGGTTGGTTTCCTGGTTGTCCTTGGTGATATCGGCATTGTCATGGAGGCCAAATACTTCTGGGCGGGCTGTGATGGGGAGGGTCCTGAGATAGTCGATATAGGACTGCAAAAGAAATCTTCAGTTGACTTAAACTCAGGATCCCTGGGGTCCCACAGATGACAAAAGGGCTTGACTGGGCCAACCTGAACAGAGTTCCACTTTATCAGCCACTCTGCCCCGCAACCCAAGGCTGAGTGTGCACATTCCAAGCTCATCTGCATACAATTTTTCTGTTGGCAGTATGAAAGCAAGTGTACTGTCCTCTGTCCAAACCCTGGCTTCCTCTCTGTTCCCTATGGAGTCCTAATTTTAAAGTTACAGAAGGCAGGGTTTGGAGCCCAGATCGATCCCAAACTAACTGTGCCACTTGAGTCTGTCATCTGAACCCCCGAAGTTGCTTATTTGTAAATGGGAAGACAAAGAAATAAAAGGCTTGGGCATACATCAGGCCATTGATGAAAGAACTCTTTTCATCCTTCCCCCAGATTTCTTGTTTTCATCTTCCCTATCTCATTCTCCTGCCCTGTCCCTCCCCTTTAGCTCCTTCTGAACCTTTGTTTACAAGTAGCAACAGCAGCCTGTTCATGTCCAAGGCTTCATCTTCCCATCCTTCTCTTCCCCTCACCTCCCCAGATGGGCGCCACACTTTGAAGGATCTTGTTTACCAAATTACCCAGCATTTGTTAAGCAGTAACAATGTCTTTCTTGAAAACTTTTGGAATATTGGAAACAGCTTATGGATCCAAATAAGGAAGCCCAAGGCTACCCCTGCAGCCTCTGGTCATCATACAGAGACTATGAGCCCCTCTGGAGAAAGGTAATTCATCCTTACCTGGTAGGAGCCATGGGGAGGGACGTAGTAAATATCTCCAGGAGCAAGGAAGTAATGGTCCTGCTCAATTTCTTTACAGTAGAATGAGGACAGAAGGGAGAGCAGGAGACGCCTGTCTTTGTCATCTGTCACTCTGCCTCCATAATTACATTCCCCTGGGAACAAAGAATAGGGGAAGAATTTGAGCGGGGAAAGTCACCACATGCTTGGTCATTAACCTGAAACAGGATTTTTCTGGCCAAGAAACCCTATTGGAAACAGGGTGGCCCCTAGGACACAGGGCTGCTGATGCCATATTCAGCTTGTTTTGAGTATTAAGGTTGCTACAAAAATAACATGTTTTCCAAAGGGAAGTACGATGGAACGAATCTGACCAAACTTTCACATGTCATTCATGCGTGTATGTAGCACTGTGGGCTCCGGTGTTGGGTGTATCCACAGGACACTAAAAATAAAAGTAGGGCCTGGAGTGGTGTCTCAGTGGTTATGGCGCCTGCCTGGCATATGTTAGAACACGGGTTCAAACCCCAGCACCACGTACGCAATGAAGTGTTGGAGCAAAGGCGGCCACATAAAAAACTAAAATAAAATTGATTCTCTCTTTCTCTCCCTTTCACTGTCCTCACTACACTCTCTTTTTTAAAGTAAACTATAAATGGACTGGAGAGGGAGGGATCAGTGGAGTGGAGGTGGGGAAGAGAGGGAAGTGCTGATGACGGAATTGGAGTGGGATGTGTTCCATGCTCTTGTGATTATGTCAGGTTGTAGCCTTGGTGTTGTATACAACTAAAAAAATAAAAAATAGAAAAGAAAGATAAATTGAGAAGAAAGTACAGTCAGCAAGAATTCCACCAAAGAGAACTTAAAGAGGCATCGTCCAGACATTTCTATGTATCTGTATACATCTATGTGAAAGGCATTACACAAATGTGGCTTACGACAAGGACTTTGGAATGAGATAGTCTGAGTGTTAATTCCAACTCTGCCACTCAGTAGCAATTTCCCATTGGTCCAAAAGTAGAGATAATTACAGCAGCAAGCTTATAAGGTTATGGTTAAGATCAATTGAGATGATGCTTATAAATCATTTAGCATGAGGCTCATCCTTCAGGAAGTATTCAATTACTTATAGTTATTACAAATACATATATTTTAGAAAAATGAGATTGTCCTATATATACTGGGATATCACTTTCCCTACCACCCTTCACTCCCTTATTGGTAACATTATTCTTTAAATCTAGATTTCTTTCTTTCTTTTTTTTTTTTAAGAGAGAAGGACAGTGAGAGAGAGAGAGACAGAGAGAATCAATTTTTATTGTGTGACTCACATGGCTTTTGTTGCTTTGACACTTAGTTGTGTACATGGTGCTGGGGTTTGAACCCATGTACTTTTACATGCCGGGCAAGCACATAACCACCAAGCCACCGCTACAGCCCCTCTGAATCTGGATTTCTACACTCAGATTTCTACAAAAAGAATTAAGTGGGCTACAGAGGTGGCTCTGCGGTTATGGCGCTTGCTTGGCATGTGTGAGATTGCCGGTTCAAACCAAACTACACATACACAATGAAGTGGAGCAATGAAGGTTTCATGAAAAACTAAATAAAATTGGTATTCTCTCTCTCTCTCTCTCTCTCTCTCTCTTACTCTTCTTCTCTCTCTTAAAAAAAAATAGGTGATTCTTTGGAGGGGACATCAAATCCAGCTCACCAACCCCAAGATGCATCTTTTAGCTTGTCTAGATTCCATAGTTTTGCGGTATGTGGGCACCACTTGGTATTTTGTAGTTGGGGGTCAACACACTAGGTCTGCAAGGAGACATGAATGCATGTATGAACACACATGCACAAGGGTGGGCTCGCTCCCAAGTTCAACTGTTTCAGGAAAAGACAGATCTATAGACAGGAAAAGAAGCCTCAGATTCTTTTTGGCTCTGATTTGGAGGGGGGTCAATGTCTAGAAGGTGGGTCCTAGGTGGCCAGTTAAGGCAGATGTGAGGACAAGAGGAAGCTAGTACAGAAGTTGCTTTACCCTAAATCAGCTAATCTAGATTTCTGCAGCTCTCTGTGTTGACGTCTCCAGGCCTTTATCAAGGTCGGTTTGCACATGACAGCTTGTTTCAGTTGCAAGGAGGTTTACAACACACTTGAACTACAGTATCAAAGGGAGCATGATTTTCTTTCTGCTGAAGTCAGTGTGGCGGTGTTGGAGGGCACCTACAGTTGTGGCACAAGGTCCCACCACCACTTTCTCATTGTGAATTTTCTTCAGGGGACGTCTTGGGGACTCATTTTATGTTTATGAAGGAAGGTTCATTTCTTTATAGCTACATACATAGTCCTAGAAGGGCTTTGATATACCTTAGACGTCTTCTGAATTCACCTTGTTGCAGAGCTGGGAACCAGATTAAGAATGGGTGACTTTGGCCCATTTGACCTGATAACCTTCTAGATGAGACCTGACTCTGGTTAGTGTTGGTGGAGAAGTCTAATCATCACCTACATCTGGTTCTTCTTTCCTTCCAAGCACATAGAAAGAGACCCTCCCTGGGGCCCTTAAAATAGAGTAGGACCAAGTGACACATTCTTGCACCTTTAATTGCTGGTGTGGGACCTCCAGTGCTTCCCCTGTTGCAGTGATCACATATATATTTGTCAAGATGGTAGAAATAAAAATGGGTGGGGACTTTACCAACTGTGCACCTGCTAGGTAATTACAATGCACAGAAACCCTTCTCAACTTGCACTGGACACATACAGTGGGCAAGATATGGACCTGTGATTTGGGGATGGTTACCTTGGCCCCATTAGCCTATCCTGACTGGCACCACTGCAAGGGTACTGTACTGTACCTATAGCTGGCATAGGTAGGGAGGTTTGTTTATGACCTGCACGTGGTCCTCCACTAACATTCATTCCAGGACAATCGTGCACTTATTCTGTGTTCTGGGGGGACCCCTAAGAAATGCTTCTGCGTGGCACAGGATGATGGGAACATGTCCCACTTTGAAGAAGCTCTTTCACCAAACTAAGATCCGCTGAACTTGTGCTGCATACATCACTTGGGGTTTTGTTTTAGGGGACGTGTACTGGGTTAAGGTCAGCATGGCCTTTTTCAACTGAACATAATCACTCTTAAGTAGGTTTGTCAAACCTGGCTCTAGTAATACATTGGACTAGAGAGTTCCATGTTGTGAGGGGCTGTCCTGTGTGTCCTAGAATTTTGAGCAGCATCCCTGGCCTCTACCCATCAGATGCCAGTAGCAGTCCCTCTGTAGCTGTGACAATCAAAACGTCTCCAGATTCTGCCAAATGTCCCCTGAATGGAAAAGCTGCCTACAGTTCCAAAGGACTGCTCTGAAGCCTGTCTCCCCTCAGCTGCAAAATGGGGTTACTAACGTGAAGTTTGTAAGATTGCTGTGAAAACTCTAAGTGTATAAAATGTATGTCACTGCCTGGGGAAAGATGCAGACAAACTCCATATGTGGACCTGAAAAGGGTTATCTTGAAGATGCCCCAGAGTTTCTGTGGAGCTGCATTTGACCTTTGGCTGTGGTATTTCATCACTATTTTATCTCCTGTCTCTGGGATTACATTACATATTCCTTGACAGCAGCCACCAACTTTCATGCCTCTGAATTCTTCCATATCGCATACTAGTGATATTGAGTACTAGAAAAGGCTGGTGAAGGATTGCTATAATACAAGTTAGCTAGGGCAGTTCCCACTCCCCTTTCTTCTTCCACTTGTAAAATTCCTACTCATCCCTCAAAACCCATCTCTTAAGCATTCAGAAGGTTTTCCATGATCATCTAGCCTCCCCCTTAGCTTTAATCATTGGGCTGCCTTTCTGCTTCATAAATGTTTTTCTTACTAACCTTATTGCTATATTATCATTTATTCATGTATAATTTCTACCTTTGCAGGTTGTAGATTGACCATGGAGAATACACATTAATTTTCTTGTTTTTGTTTTTTACTATATCCAGCATGAGGACAGCATTAGAAAGACTTCAGGGTTTGCTGAATGAATGAATGAGGGAGGGAGTAAATAAGTGAATAGAGACAGCAGCAAAAGAGCAGGAGGGTAGACTATGGTCCTGCCCATAAATACCTGTCAGGTAGGTCAGAGCTTCAAATGGCACCTCCTTGTAGTCATTAAGAAACATCTGGATCTGCCGCATACTAATCCTTAGGTCAGATTCATTGAATTCATAAGGAATATTCCAACCTGCAAGAGGCAGAGAAGAATTCAAGGTTTTAGTGCTGAGAGCTCTTAATTTCCACTCGGAGACGGAGGCAGTGGAGTTAAGCATCATTTTGGATCAAGAGCCTTTTTGGGCCCTATGAATATCCAGCACCAGGCCAACTATTAGCTTTGACATTTATTGCCATCTTGGGAGCCATTCTGCCTGAGAAAACATCCACTCCAAAATCAATTTCCTTATGGGTCTCCCCACTTGTTAAGGAAGATGTTAACACCCTGGGATTTGTGGAATGAGAATTATTCAGCCTGGCTGTGGTGATACTCAGAGCTCCAAAAATAGCACTAATGCGTAGCTAAGAACAGTAGCTACAGCTGCTCAACAGAATGAAGTCGGTTTTGAGTCGTCCCCTCCCTGAGCTGGGGGGAGACTGGATGGATGGCCTTATAGAAACTGCCACTTGCATTTCCAAGGGTTAAGGATGAGCATCCACTGGGGACGGACGATGACATAAATGTGTGGATGAGGCCTGGTGTAAGACAGCAGGGCATGGTGGGCCCTGTGCTTCACAGAGGAGTTTCATTTCCTCCTGAAAATTCACATTCAAATTAAAATATAACAAGATAATAAAATCAATGTGCTGGAAAACAAAGCACAGAAGGGCAGCTGATGGCAAGTCAAACTGTCACTTGGATTTCTGGAGTCTGACATGAACAGAGAGGCAGTGGGAGGTGATGCCTGAATGCAGATGTAGAGGGAGGGTCGTGGTGTGCGCTGGGGCTGGCCGGAGCGTGGAGGTAGGAGGAAAGTGGACAATTGGAGAGAATCACCATTAGGACAACTTGTGTCCTTATCTACCCAACCCAGAAGGACTGCTGAGCATACCCTGTGGTCAGTCATTTCATGACTATTGAATAAAATCAAAGGCGGCCCATGGGTGAGAAAAAGGTATTTCAACCTGAAGGCCAAGATAACAAGGGATGTGTCTTTAGCAGTTTGAAACTCTGCTTTAACAAGATCATTGATTACTTATAAGTTGGGCCAAGGGTAGAGTACATTGATAAATGCATTTATTATTATTTTTTGAGAAGAATCAGAGACAAATGTTCTTAGCGTATGTCTGTCTTTCATTGCCATGTGTATGTAAAGAAAGCTACCTAAAAATGTTATAAGTCACCTGGAGAATGCTGTGCCTAAGATAGGCAAACACAGGCCCAAGTTCGGAGCCTGTGGCCCTCCTGTTATCACATTACTTCAGTAGGTAGTGGCCTCTGATTCTGGAGTCTGACCTCTTTCCCTGACATTGCCATTGATGTGGTTATTGGGTTGCCAGATTTAGCAAACAAAAATGTAATACACTAAGTGAAATTTTAATTTCATATAAATAACAAAATAGTATAAATATGTCCAAATTTTTGCATGAAACATTCACTTTCTTTTTCTGGCCACTCCATCTAAGTCAAACCTGAACACCACCTGTAAATACACCTTCACCTGTCCATGATCCTTCCCCTAGGCAACCCAGGCATGCTGTCATGGCTCACCTAGAGGTCCAAAGTTCCTCCTCTCTTGAACGATGGCATGGAAGAAGCAAAGGCCAAACAGCAGCTTTTGCCACATCACTGGCTTGGAACAGTTTTGGAAGAACATGGGGTCTGAGATGGGGTCATTGAGGTAGGAGCGCAGAAGATTGGCCCGAAGCCCTTTGGGGGGCTCGTTGGTCATTTTGATGCCATTCTGGAGAATGCTAACTGGAAACTTCTCTGATGGATAGCTGGTTAACCAGAGTCTGGAAACACAATGCATCCAGTTCTTGAGAGCAGTGCAATAAGTTATAGTGAAAAATAAGAGCTATCATGGGTTGGAGCAGTGGCTCAGTGGTTCTGGCACTTGCCTGGCATGCATGAGGACCCAGGTTCAAACCCCAGCACCACATACACAACAGAGTATAGGAGCAACGAAGGCCACATTTTAAAAAAAAGACTAAATAAAATTGATTCTCTCTTTCTTTCTCTCTCTCACTGTCCCTCTTTCTTTAAAAAAAAAATAGCTATCATTATTAAGCGCCACTAGATAACAACACACATGCACAGAATGTAGTTACTATGTGTTCTTTGACTTAATCCTCACAGCCACCTTTGAGGATTTACCACTCCGCTTCCCAGTGAGGAAATAAAGGGAGGGAGCGGTTAGGTAGACTTTTCAAGGACACACCACTTGTGCACTTCACTCTCCAAGGCCCTTGCGCTTAAGCCCCTTAGTTGGACTTTTTGAGCATCAGTTTTGGATAAATTACTATTCCAGGCGCCCTAGCAATGACTGAAGTTAAGCAAAGGATTGTTTCTGGGTTCCACTTACTCACAACTTTCTTGCTAAGGAGGAAATGGGGGCCAGGAAAGGGATAAAAGACAAGCTAACAGGATGCCAGGCATTAGAAGACCTAGGGAGAGCAGAAATAATGGGCTGTGGGATCCATGAGAAGCGTTTTCAATGGATGGAGGGAGCCAGGCAGACATCAGAGAGTAAAAGCAGTAGTGCACCCCCTGTTGTGATAAATGAAGTTTAAGCCCCTTCATTTATGTCTTGTCTATGTCTGCATTCACCCTACAACTTGAGTTTGATGGTTGCAACCCCTATCAAATAGGAAATGATATTTAAAATGAGCCTTGAGAACATGGGGAATTTCTTTCTTAAAAATGCAAGATTTTATTTATACTCACAAAACGTGGGAATCTATGTAAACATGTTTAGAAGACAACAAAATTTGTAATTTTTTCCACCTGTAGGTTAACATTTTGGTATTTTGTTCTCAGGGCTTTTGTGAATCTGTTTTTCCTGTCCAAGCCCAAGTCACATATATACCATGGCATCCTGTTTTTTTCTTTGTTTGTTTGCTAGACATCAGAGAGGTTTCCAACAGGTGGACTGCAGACGGGTGGGCTTTAGAGGCAGGCAGAGCGACCACGTGCATGAGGGACGTGGTCAGGCTTGGTGGGCAGCTGGCAGGGGTTAAGGCATAGGGTTGGGAGATGGGAGAAGAGGTCACAAACTGTGGTCTAAGGCCTGTCATAAGTCGACAGATGGGCAACGTTGGGCTCACGCCATTTACATTCATACAAAGCTATAACTTTTTTTTTAAATAAAGAGAGAGGGACAGTGAAAGAGAGAGAAGAGAGAAACAATTTTTATTTAGTTTTTCACACGGCTTTCGTTGCTCTGAGACGTCATTATGTATGTGGTGCTGGGGTTTGAACCCGTGTACTCATGCATGCTGGGCAAGCACCGTAACTGCCAAGCCACCGCTCCAACCCACTATAACATATTTTCGAAGTAGTTGCCCACTTTTCAAAGCCTAGGGCTTTATTTTAATATTTTAGATCCCCACTTTCCTTTTTTTTTTAAGAGAGAAAGAGAAAGGGAATCAATTCTATTTAGTTTTTCACATGGCTTTCACTGCTCTGACACTTAGTTGTATACGTGGTGCTGGGGTTTGAACTCATGTACTCGCGTAAGCCGGGCAAGTGCTGTAACTACTGAGCCATTGCTGAGCCACTCCTACTTTTCTTTTAAAATCATCAGAAAACCTATTCACAAGAAGTCTGATTCCTGCATAGTAATGATTAATTAATTAGTATTAAGTAGTAACATGTCAACAACATTAATATTTCTTGTCCAGTGTGATAAATGGCCCATGCAACTACTCTCCATCCAAAACCAAATAACATTTGTGAAACTAATGAACTTCCCTTAAACTCTGTCCTTTGGAAGTCTTCCCTGACTGCAAATCAACTGCGGACCTAACGTGGCTTCATAAACAAGCACCACTTCCCTGTATTGCCTGTAGCAGGGGTCAGCAAACTTTTCCCACAAATACAGAATTGTAAATATTTTAGATTTTGTGAGCTCATATGGTGTCTGTCTCAACTATTTGTATCACAAAAGCAGCCACAGACAATTTATGACCAGCTAAGGGTGTTTTTCAATAAAACTTTATTTATGCCTGCTGAAATTTGAGTTTCATATAATGTTCATGTGTTATGAAACAGTATTCTTTTATTTTTCTTATTTGGGCCAGGCATGAACCCAGGGGTGATTAACCACTGAGCCACATCTCCAGCCCTTGGTTTTATGTTTTATGTTTGTTTGTTTGTTTGTTTGTTTTGAGATAGGATCTCACTAAGTTGTTTATGGCCTCACTAAGTTGCTGAGGCTGGCTTTGAACTTGCAATCCTCCTGCCTCAGCCTCCTGAGTCACTGGGATTACAGGTGTGCACCACTGTGGCCAGCCTGAAAAACTATTCTTTAGAGTTCCCCCCGAAAAAAAAATTTAAAATTAGATTGCACATCATGTCAAAAACAGGCAGCAGGCCAGTTTAACCCACGGGCCATTCATTCTCTGATTTGGAATCCAGAATAAGAGACTCCCTGAACAGCTGAGTTGAAAGCAGTTTTGAATTCTGTCTAGTTCTACTCTTCTTTCTGGGCTTTAAAGTTCACAAAAATCAAATATCTGTTTCCAATGTTAATCAAAATTCCATGGAGCCCAAGAAATGGAGGATAGAGGCATGAAAATGTTGCCTAGTCCACAGGTGGCATGTTGTTTAGATAAATAATAAATTTTTGAAAAATCAGTCTTGCTGACATTTAATCTGCCTTCTAGGCACATGTGCTATCACTTCCCCTAACAAATTCTTACACCTTTCACCTCAGAGTCATAGGCTGATTTCTCAGTATTGCTTTTTTTTTTTTTTTTAAGTGAGGGGGACAGTGAGAGAGAAACAGAGAATCAATGTTATTTAGTTTTTCATGTAGCTCCCATTGCTCCAACACTTCTTTGGGTACGTGGTGCTGGGATTTGAACCCACGTCCCCATGCATGACAGACAAGCACTGTAACCACTGCGCCACTGCTCTAGCCCCTCAGTATTCTCTAATATTACCCTCTTTGCTTTTACAAATACTGTCACTATAGCTAGAGTCTCCTTCCCCTATTCATCTTTCAAAACCCCAGGTAATTATCTGTCCTCTAGACCTTCCCCAACTTCCCAGTCCCTCTTCTGTGCTCCATGTTCTTGTTCAACTATTACATGGTCTCCACATTACTCATCTATCAGTTGAAAACTTCTTAGGGGCAGGAATGTGTCTTGCTATCTTTGTACTCCCAGGCACCACTATGCTACCTGGAGCTCAAGGCTGGGTCCCAGAGACAGGCATCCAGGGGAGGGCATCTCACCTGAATCTCGTGTGGGTGTTCTCAGGAACAATCACCTCCTCACAGATCTTCTCCAGCGCAGGCATCCAGCTTGTGGCCAGATGGCAGTTCTGTAAGACCACCCAGGTCCCATCTTTTATGGCGCTGTTTATCATTTTGGCAGCAATAGGACCTTGGCCTTGGCCAAGGGAGATGGTCTGTGTTCTGGGACCTCCCATGCTAAGGTCATCTGCAAACTTCAGCAGGCCTGAAACCAGGAAGAAGAGAAGGTTTTGAAAGAGGATAGGCCAGCTAAGCCCATGTTGACAGTAACAACACAAAAGGAGGGGGATATTTAAAAGTATAGATTCACAAAGACATTCATTGACTTTTTTTTTTTTTGAGAGGGTCTTACTATGTCACCCAGGATGGCCTCTAACTCATGAGCCTCCTGCCTCAGCCTTCTGACTAGTCAGGACACCTGTACAGATGTTTGTCACTGTTTTCATTGGCTTTTGTTAAGTACAAAATAAATATCTCTCTGAGAAAGCTTTAGACAATCTGGTAAGATGGCAGATGAAGACTTTTGCTCTAAACATGTAGACATCCTTGCTGTAAAAAAATATACAGAGACTGAAAAGAAAAAAAAATAAGGCTTGAAAGAAAAGGAAATTCTTAGGCACCAAGAATGAAGAGGAAACTCAAAACTGGAGGTATACATATAACCAAAGAACCAGGAAATGGGTTTTTATGAAATTATTTTAGTGGGAAGTACAAGCACTTTTACTATGAGATTAAGTCTTTTTCATTACTCTCTTCCCCAGGGGTATCCATTATTATTAAATTTTAAAATTATTCCAGACATATTTTATTACACTTAAACAAATGCGCATATACTGTTAAATTTATGTGGATTATAGAATGCTGGGCTTGTTTCACTTACTGATGCATCTTGGAGAGCTTTCTCCTATTGGTATACATATATAAAGGCCTTGTGCTTTTTGTTTGTTTGTTTTTTGGTTTTGAGAGAGTGAGAGAGAGAGAAAGAGAGAATCAATTTTATTAATTTCTTCATCTGGCCTTTGTTTCTCTGACACTTAGCTGTGTACGTGGTGCTGGGGTTCAAACCTGGGGCCTCACGCATGCCAGGCAAGCGTTCCAACCCCTGAGCCACTGCTCCAGCCCTACTTTTTATTTCTCTGGAGAAGAAAAGATCTATTGAAGTAAGACATAAAATTTGAAAACCATAAAAGAAAATATCTATACATGTGAATTCTTATGCTTTATGGTTAAGACAGTATTTCACATTCACTATAAGGGATAGTCAGCACATAGAACCATCAGAACTAATATCCCAATGACTCCATAGGGTCTCTGTGATGAGCTAAATTTTGTCCCTCCCAAATTCATAAGCTGAAGTTCTAATCCCTAGTCTTTCAAAATGTGACCGTAATTGGAGACAAGTGTTTTACAGAGGCAGCTAAGCTAGAAAGCAAGGAAGCTATCGAAATCTACTGGGGTGGGCTGGGGCCGTGGCTCAGTGGTTTCAGCACTTGCCTGGCATGTGTGGGGACATGGGTTCAAACCCCAGCACCATGTACACAATGAAGTGTTAGAGCAATGAAAGCTACATGAAAAACTAAATAAAATTGGTTCTCACTTTCTCTTTCTCTCACTTTTCCTCTCTCTTAAAAGCAAAATCGACTAGGGTTATGTGAAAGTAAACAGACATGAAGGTGCTCCCACAGGGCGAAGATGGAATAATTTGAGAATAAAAATAATAATGATGCAGTGGAGACAAACTCCACCACATTCAAAATATCCAATAAGTTAAAATCCGAGCATTCACAATGGTACAGAAAAATCTAAGTGGTTCTCTGTTCACTTTGAAGATTACTGGAGCATCAATTCAATATTCTGAGTGCTGGTAAATACAGAGAGAATCAACTGTATTCAGAATAAACCCAAAAATTGACAAGGGAAAATTCTTCTCTGCACAAGAGTTTCAGCTAATGAATGTGGAAGGAAGAATAGAATTAAAATATCACCATTTCACAGCCCCTAATGAAATAATGGACCTCAGTAATGATTTTCAAAAGGTGGTTGCAACCATTAAAGTCAGTGGTTCCCATCAATGACTGTACAATGGAATTACTTGAAAAGCTTTATAAAATGTGATGCTTAAGTTTCACCCTAAAGATTTTTACTTAATTGGTCTAGTGTGCATCGAGATTTCTCTTACAGCGTCCCATGTGATTCCAATGTGTGACCCAGATTGAGAACCATTGATGAAAAGGCTGATGGGAAGCCTCATGAGGCAGGAAGTGGAGGGGGGCTTATTTCTCAATGCCTGACCCCAGTGTTCAGGCCTTATCAGGAAAGGGAAGCTGTGAGACACTAGGAGGAACACAGAACCAATATCGTCCAAGCTGAATCGGATGAGGCTTCTGCGGTAGAGAGACAGGAACAGGCTGAATACACCACTGGATGCAGCAGCCCATCCTCCACCAGCACAGACAGCATCCTCCTTGATTCATTTAGCAGCAGCAGCAGCAGCAGATCGTATTTGGAATTTCCCCTATTTCTCTACTTCACCCTAGTTTCTCAGAAATTTTAGAAAGGGGTTACAGATTGCTCCTTGCCAACCTGGAACCTGGAACCTGTTCATTTCAGCTCCCTCCTCTGTCTTCCTCCTAGGGGCAAGGGTGCTGCTGGCTTTCCACTGGATGAGGTGCTTGCCAAACCCCTCCACTCTCAAAGGAGAGGGTCAGTTTGCCACTTTTATTTCTTGTACTCTTTCTTCATTCAGCAACAGAGAAAGCTAAAGTATTGAGATTCCCCCCAAAGAACTGGAAACCATGCTATTCCTGTCAGTGACTCATATCCTTCAGTATCACAAGATATTCTGGAAATCTTGGAATTGTGTATTTCTGGAGAGATCATGAAATGGGTCAGGGCAGTTACTTCTGGGAGGCTGAGGAGAAAGATGTGCTTATACTCCATGCCAGGCTTCCTCAACCTTGGTCAGAGTGGTGTTCTAGACCATCTTTTGCTGTGATAACTGTCCTGTAAACAGCATCCTTGGTCTCTGTCTTCTAGAAGCTAGTAGCATCTCTCCTCACGGTTGTGACAACAAAAAGCATCTGCATATGTTATCAAAGGTCCCCATGAGGAGGCAAAAATCCCCTCTGCTTGAGCCACAATTTTTCTTCGATTTTTAAAAACTACATGTATTAATTATTCAAAAAAAATTAAGAAGCAATGAAACTGGGCACAGTGGCACACGTCTGTAATCCCAGCAACTTGGGAGGCTGCAATAGGAGGACTGCAAGTTTGAGGCCAGCCTCAGCAGCTTAGTGAGACCCTAAGCAACTTAGCAAGACCCTGTCTCAAAATTAAAAATAAATAAATAAATAAATAAAAGGGCTGGGGATGTGGCTCATTGGTTAAGCACCGCTGTGCTAAATTCCCAGTACCAAAAGCAAACACACCAAAAAACTAGCAGCTAGCAGACTGAATCTATCCCAGGCTTGGCCCTTAAAACATTTTTAGTAAAATAAAGTTTGAATGAGTTATCAATATACTTTTTTTAAAGAGAGAGGGACAGGGAGAGAGAGGAAGAGAGAATCAATTTTATTTAGTTTTTCATATGGCTTTCAGTGCTCAGACACTTTGTTGTGTATGTGGTGCTGGGGTTTGAACTCGTACTTGCGCATGCCAGGCAAGTGCTGTAACCGCTGAACCACTGCTCCAGCCCAAGTTATCAATATTTTAAAATGGATAATTTCTCCATTTCAGATCTCTCTCTTTGAAAGATGAGACGACTGACATGATCCTGGGTTCATATTCCCAGATGGCACAATTCCTCAGGGTTGATTAGCGCTACCCCATTCGTCAGGAAAGGAGGCATTCAGTCCCTGAGGTGCTAACAGGATAAGGTGACTGTCAACTGCTTGGCCTTCAAAGCCAGCTGAGTTTGTGATTCCTGCTGTCAAGGACACACTACTGTCAACCATCCACACATTCTGGACTTTTGATGTTCCTCATGTAACATCGTGTCCTTACCTGCCATTGGGTCTGCGCCTGGAGACAACACAAAAATCAATGGTGCACAACAGTTGGAATCCTTGTAGGATCCCTGGAGATCGAAGGTAGGGGCTTCAATGTACACCTTTCCCATGTGGTCAGCAATGAACTCTCGAATGGCTGGGACTATCTTGTCAGGACGCAAACATCGGAGGATCACCATCCTCTCTAGTCCGTGAAGGAATTTCCAAGATCCAGGGAATTGCTCTTCGTGGGGACTGGCTGAGTCATAGATCAGCTTCCACTCATCCAAATTTTGTTCGAAATGTTCCATGAGGCCCTTCAGTTTGGGTAGTGCGGATGCACGAACCAATTCTGCCCATGACTTCTCAGACAACCAGTCAGAAGCTGGGTTGGGGAAAGGGTTATCCAGGGCCACACCACCAGTTAGGAGGAAGTACCACACTTCCTCATTGATCTCTTTTTTCTCTTTCAAGATTCCTATAGTCAGGAGGAGGGAGAAGAGCAGCTTGTCCTTCTCAAACAGAGAGCGGCACACATTGTTATAGATGCTCAGGGTAAAATGTTCGATGATGTAATCAATACGCAGCTCCAGCTCCTCGCTCTTGGTGCTGTGGGCCACGGAATGCACGTAGAGGTTGATGAACCACGTCAGAGAGTACTGGTACATGGGCTCAATGTGGGCCAGGTCAGAGATGCAGAAGAAGATGGAGGCGGAGTGCACAGCCACTGGCTTGTAACCCATTCGAGTGGCGTCGATCTCCATTTCCGTGGTAGAAGCTATTTCCTGTTTCTCAGAGATCTCTTCAGAGAGCATTTTGGAGGAGGACAGAACTTTGAGGGCAGTTTCGTCCTCAAGGATGTTGCCCTCGGACATGGAGAGGACCTCTAAGATCTTATCTTCGATTTCCTTTAACTGCTTCTTGTTCTGGGCACTTTCCACAATTAACATGTTCTTTTTCTCTTCCAGTTCCGGCTTCTCCTTGGCAGCCACGATGCCAAGGAGTTGATCTTGGAGGCCCAAGGGGGTGATCATGAAGTTGAGGAGGCAGACTTTGACGGCGACTTCGGGGAGGTAATGTGGGTTCCTCAGACGGGTTGTGATGTACAACTTAAATTCCCTCGAGTATTCGATGATGTTTTCACCCAGCCTCATGTACTCAACGCCCTGCTGCTTGAAGGTCGTCTTGAGCAAGATGGGTTCGATAAAGGCATCCAGCTCTTCTCCCACATTTTCCAGTAGGACTGGAGTGCCAAACTGCAGAGCATTTTCCAGAGTCCTTACATAGGTGGCATCGGAGAACTTGATGACAGACAGTTTGTTCACTTTCTCCATGTTCTTGATCCACTTATTGGCCTGCCCCTGTGGGTCAATCATCAATGCCCAGCGTCTAGAATTGGACACGATGATGCCATTGTCGATAGAGAAGGAGTCAACGGGAAGCCCCGCAATCTGCCAGGCACGGATTTTCACGGGATCTCCTAATGTGTTGCTGAGACTAAAGTCAGTGGAGCCCGGGATGACCTTGTTCTTACAGTTGGCCAACCACTCCGTTTGGCATTGGGCCCGATAATCCACTGTGAAGGCACCCAGATAAGCCACAGTCCCCGAGGACACCAACACGTCCCCTGTGAGATTAATATAGCGGATCCTCAGCTGCCGGGCAGCTTCCGTCCATCTGTCCTTCTCTCCACCAAGACCACTGATCAGCTTCTCTGCCCTGATCAGCTTTTGGGAGCACAGTTCAATGTTCTCCTCCAGTGTCGTCTTCTTGGTGTTCATCTCTTCGAAGTCGTCGTTCAGGGCCTGGAGGCGGTCTTCCACCAGCTTCAGCTCTGCTCGTTTCTGGTTCAGTTTCATCATGTGCATGCCCAACTTCGCCTCGGCCTCCCTCAGTCGCTCCCGTTTGGGAGCCACCACCTTGGCCACGCGGTCATACACCTCCATGGCCCGCACCCACTTGCACAGACCCTCACAGGCAGATGACACATTTTTAATGACAGCTGGCTGGAATTCTGGGTGGTCGATAAACCTCTCCCGGATCCTTTTCATGATCAATGGGGAGATGTTGTCTTTGTCGTATGTCTTAAGACTCTCCAGGAACTTCAGATCTCCAAGAATCTTTCTTGACACTCCCCAGTAATCTTCTATCATCTTGCCTGTTTGGTACAAGAAACACAGGCCGTATGAAGACTTTTCGGCTGAGACATAAGTTCCACAGTGGCTACTACTTGAATTTGGGGAGGAAAAAACCCAAACTCCTCACCATAGTCTGCAAGGCCCAACTGATCTCACTCACCTTATCTCTGTTTTGTTCCCTGGACTTGGGCCACAAAGAACCTTCCTTCAATTCCTCTGGGATCTCTAGTGCTTCTTTGCCTTGAGTACTTGCCCTAGGCTGTAAGTGACTGACCAGACTTCAGTTCTCAATTGAAAAGCCACCTCCCTCCAGAGGTTTCCCTTGACTTCTCTTCTAGGATAGGGGGTCCCACTTCCTCCCTCCCTGAGTGTTGTCTTTTGTCTCGTCTGCTAGCTCTATTCTCTTGATGGCATTTATTGCAATCAGCCATTTTTCATGTAACCCCTACTTTCTCCCTCTCCCTCAAAGTGTAAGCTCCTGTGTTTTCTAGAATTTGGTACAGCGCCTGATTCTTAGCTATCAATAAAGATGAATCAAGTGAATATTGCCTCCTTGTCTTGGTGGAAGGTGGAAAGGGCAGCAGGAGCCAGAGCCTGTGGTCAGTTGTTTGGAATATTCTTTCCCAAGTCTGGGAGGTAGGTGGATGAAACACAGTTCTTGTGAGGAATGGCATGAGGCAGTGGTCTTGGGGAAGCAGCCTATAGGCTTACACCTGATCAAGAGGCCACCCATAGCCTGCCCAGAAACAAAACCAGGTCCTTATTCTTCTTGCCCTCTGTCATGCTATGAACTAATCAAGTGAGTTTCAATCCCATCCTGAAACAGGGCTCTTTTGTTGACACATTAGAAAAAATTCAAGCACCTTTTCGGCTTGTGATACTTGCTAATCTAGGGCTCACCAAAAAAAAAAAAAACAAAAAACAAAAAAAACCAACAACAACAACAAAAAAAAAACCCTGTACTTTGAGGCATTTTAGTGACTATGATGTGTCCATTCCTAAGAGCAGGCATAGCGACCCGCCAAATATTTCCCATGAAGGTTTTTGGTTGCATCCTGCAAAATGATCTGCCTCGTTTAATTCAAGATAACTTGACTGCTCTTGGGCTCCATCAAAATATACTCACTAAATTCTACAGGTGTGATGAGTAATATTCATGAGTTGCTTACATTTTAATTTAATGATGAATTTTGTGTTGATCCTCAATGATCCAAAATGAAAACTGACATCCACGACCTGGTCACACTGTGTATCTCAGTAGGTCTCAACCTGGCCACACCTTAGAATTATCCAGGGAGTTTTTAGGCAGGACTAGTGCTCAGGTTATATGCCAGACCAATGAAATAAGCCTCTCTAGAAGTGGAGCTTCAGTGTTCTTTGAACTCCCCAGGCAATTGCAAGGTACAGCCAGGATGCAGGTGCACCAGTGAGCTCATCCATGCTCAGGCCAACTTTTTGTGCCTCTGTGGCTTCCCTAAAGAATTAAGAAAGTCTGTTCCCTGCTTGCCCATTCTTGATCATCTTCACACCTTCATGTGGTTGCTGGTCTGAAACTGGCCAGGCAAGAGGGGACATTAAACATAGGAAGTAGGAGACTGAGGATCCCAAATGAAGGACCAGGAAGGAATGAGGGACAGCAGGACTGTTCCCAGGATAAGAGGCCTCAAAAAGCAAAAAAATCACACTAAAGGTGGTTTTTAAACTCCTTGATCAGTTCTAAGGCACTAATCTTTTTTTTTTTTTTTAACCTTTGTGGGGCTAGGGATTAAACCCTGGGGCTCTTGACCACCAAGTTACATCAAGCCTTTTTTTCTATTTTGAGATGCGATTTTCTTTTCTTTCTTTTTTTAAAATTACAGCTTTATGGTTATACATATCAGTTGGGTTCATCCTGATAAATGCATACATGCACAAAAATCAATTTCTGTTCACAGTCCCCTGACTTTTCCCCTCAAGATGGGGTCTTCTTATGCTGTCCAGGATGATAATGAATTTGCAATTCTCCAGCCTCAGCCACCACATGTAGCTGGAATTACAGGTGTGCACCATCACACCTGGCTCTCTAAGGCACTGGTTTTTTTTTTTGTTTTTTTTTTTTTTTTTTTTTTAAAGAGAGAGGGACAGTGAGAGAGACAGAGAAAGACAGAAACAACTTTATTTAGTTTTTCACATGGCCTTAGTTGCTCCAACACTCAGTTGTGTTTGTGGTGCTGGGGTTTGAACCCGGGTCCTCGTGCTTGCCAGGCAAGCGCCAAAACCGCTGAGCCACCGCTCCAGCCCCTAAGGCACTGGTCTTAATACAAGGTTTGTTCTACGTCAAATTTACATTTTTTTTTAAAGAGAGAGAGAGAGAGAATCAATTTTATTTAGTTTTTCATGTGGCCTTTGTTGCACCGATACTTTATTGTGTATGGGGTTTGAACCCGCATGCTCGAGTGCCAGGCAAGCGCCCTAACCGCTTAGCCACTGCTCCTGCCCCTTAAATTTACATTTTAAAGAGAATAAATACTCACTTCTTAATGCTGCTTTGCTCAAGCATGTAGTTTTCCTCGCTTACTCCAGTTCCTGTCTCATTTTCTTTCGTGACTCTACCTGTCTCCTTTGACCCACGTGTCTGTTTCTATTTCTCTCTCTTCTCTCTCTCTCATCCACATGACTCCACTTTGTGTTTGTCCCACACCAGGCCTTTGGTTTGCCTGACATTCATTTTGTAATGATTTGCAGGCTGGGATTTGCCCGGTTCTACCCAACTGATTGAGAGGGGACAGTCTGCGGAAGTGGCACTAGTAGGATCTCTGGCTACATACACACATCCAAGCACCTTTCTAAATTTCAGAACTCAGTGATCGTGCCTGGGGGCCTGTGGGGGGGTGGGGGGGGCGCTTGTGTCCTTCCGCAGGGAAGAGCAGCCTGTGCAGGCATCTGGGTGGGGGCTAGGGGTTACCTGAGCCACTGGGGTCTGGCTTCCTCTCTGGCCTCATCCCCTTCATGACGCAGATGCTCTCCATGACCAGTTTGACAGGGCCTGGGGGATTCTGCATGGCCTTCACCAATGAGATGTCAGCAGGGTTCAAGGTGTCAAGAGCAGCAAGCGCGGCCTCCAGTGCTGGCATGGCCTCAGCCAGGTCCCCCTCGCATTCGTTCTGTGGAACACAGGGACAAAAGGGATGAGTGGCTAGGACCCAGCACACAGGGTGAAGCAGTACTCTGCTCCTGGAGAAGGCAGAGGAGGGAGGAAGAGGCACCTCATGCCCAGATGCCCTTCAAGGACAGGTGGCTCTGACCTGAAGGCACAGGAACACGTGCATGGCACTTTTGAGCATCCACTTTGATTGTGATCTTAAAAAAACAATTAAACATTGCTCAAATCAAGTTAATCAGCATTTCCATCTCTTCAAACATTTATCATTTTTGTGTTGGGAAATTTCAAACTCTTTTAATTATTTTGAAATACATAATAAATCATTGTAGATTGTAATTACCTTTCTGCATAATGCAACACTAGAACTAATTCTTCCTATCTGGCTGTATTTTGGTACCCATTATTAAAATTCTTAAAAAAAAAGTCAGAAGGGCTGGAGCGGTGGCTTGGTGGTTACGGTGCTTGCCTGGCATGCACAAGTACCCGGGTTCAAACCCCAGCAACCCACATACACAACTAAGTGTCAGAGCAACAAAAGCCATGTGAAAAACTCAATAAAAATTGATTCTCTCTCTCTCTCTCTCACTGTCCTTCTCTCTTTAAAAAAAAAAAAAAAGTCAGAAAAAGATAAAGAAAACCCCTACCAGAATATTTAAAATGAACATGTCCAGAATGCTTATTGATTTTGTTAATTTTGTTAATGGCCACTTTCCTGTTAGCCAGAATTGAAAACTTTATAACTAATCTGCATCCTTTCCTTTTATCTTCTTAGTCAATAAAACCTAAAATTCTGTTTTTGAAAAAAAATGAAACATTTAATTTTTCTTTCAAAGAGAAAGGGATAGTGAAAGAGAAAGAGAGAATTTTATTTAGTTTTTCATGTGGCTTTCTTTCGTTGCTCCGACACTTTGCGTGCACATAGTGCTGGAGTTCGTTGCGTGCACATAGTGCTGGAGTTCGAACCCCCATCCTTGTGCATGCCAGGCAAGCGCCATAACTGTGGAGCCACTGCTCCAGCCCTCAAGCATGTAATTTTTAACAAGTTCCCAAGAGATACGAAGCAAGTAGTTTCCCATCCATCGATCAGGGCTGGGTTGAGAGGTGAATAAAAGATAAGGCTTAGAGGAGTGAAGAAATAAGGCAGAGGTGGGGTTGGGGTGGAACCAGGGACAGGGAGAAGGTTGGGGGCAGGGTAGGCAAGATGGGGATACGATGGGGAGAGAGATTAAAGCTGGGCAAGGGCTGAACTCAGGGAAGAGGAGATGGTGTACATTTTACTCATTATTTGCTGATTTAAGTGCATAATTAACATAATGGATCATTATCTAGCTATTAACAAATAAACTACTGATATCTGCTATAACAAGGATCAGCTTTGTAAGTATCATGATAAGTGGAAGAAGCCAGATACAGAAGCTCACCTGTTAATACAATTCCATTTACATAAACTGGGCAGAGTGGGCAAATCCACAGAGGCAGAAGATAGGTAAGTGGTTGCCCAGGGTTGGGAAGAGGAGGGTATGACAGGGAGTGACTGCTCAGTGGGTCTTCTGGAGGTGATGAAATGTTCCACAACAGACAGTGATGATAGTTGCACAACTCTGTGAATGGACTAAAAGCCACTGACTTGCACAATTTAAAAGGGTGACTATTAAAGGCATGTGGATGATATCTCAATTGAAAAAAGGGAAAGCTTAGCATAATAAGATTCAAAACTGAAAAAAGACTTTATGAATTAATTAGTAACCCACTTACCCAATGTACCCAAAAAGCCCCCCACATTCCAGGAGGTATAGTGAGTCAGTCAAGGCCACACGGTTTGTTATAGGCAGAGCCGGGCTTCTGGCTCCCCACTTGATGGATGCTCTGTTAGTTCCCCCAGGACTGATCACACAGCCACTGAAGTGAAACTTCACAAGAGAACGGCGATTCTTTAACAAGTTAAAGCAAGCACGTGCTGAAATCTTTATATCGCTCAGGGTTATAGCGCTAGGTGAATAAACAAAGCTGGCTCCACTTCGTCACACACGTGTGTGCTCATACCCATGATACATATACTCATGTGTGTATATCATGGGTTGTTGCAGGGTTTCTGGTTCTCTTATAAACAGAAAGCAATGCTTTATTAAACTTCATTATATTAAAACACCACACCCCAGGAGCCACATCAGATAATTCATCCAAATGAAATATGGAACGTCCTGCTTTGTTTGGCTGGCAATAGTGGCGCAGTTTCAGGGTAACTCAGCTCGCTCATTCTTCATCCCTAGCACAGGCACCAGACTGTAAGAGGAAGAAGAACTCAAGCTGAGCTCTGCTGCTTCTCATCAACTTCAAACACAGTTTGGTGGCAGAGGCAGCCAAAGGAGTTGGCTCAGAGACAGCTCCGGATTCTTGGTGGATTTCAAGGATCCCAGGTGCCTGAGGCTTCTCAGCATCAAGAGTTACATATTATTTTCTTATAACATTGCCAAACAGCAAGTGGCTCATGTATGCTTCCTGTCCCTCCTGGCCTGGCAGCTCCACCCCTTTTCCTAAGGGACAAGAGCTGGCTTCCAGCTCAGTTTTGGAGAAAGCTAGTTTCCCCAGTGACTCAAAGAGGCCTCTCATTGTGGCATTATCTGCAATGGTGATTCTTAGCATCGGTTGTGCCGAAGAGTCACAGGGCAGCATTTGGAACACCCTTGTGGTCAGGCCCTGCGCCCAGAGGTACTGATTCATTCAGGCTGGGTGGGGTCCAGGCATCTGCATTTTTAAAACTCCGAAGGTGCTTCTGACAAACAGCTCTGTTGAGAAATCTACTTTGCACCATCGAAACACTGAAAACAAAGGGCAAGAGGCAATGGCCTCCGATGCCCAACAGGGAAAGGCCACTGGGTGTGTGATGTGCCTCCTCCAAATGCTCACTAAGATGATTTCACAAGAGGATGGCAAAATGAGATGATATGTTAAGTAGAAAGAAAGCCTGGTGAAAATCACTATTAGGCCATGATTTCAGTGATATAAAACTACGCATGTGTGTGGACAGGGATGAGGAAGTAATTGAAGTTGAAACCTGAAATCACTTCGTATGTGTGGTTGGAACATTTGCGTGATAAAAAACCTCCCAATTAAAAACCGACCGTGTCTTAACAATGCCAGAGCATCAAGCACCAGAGCTGCTGGAGAGGAACAAGAAAATGAAGAGATGGAATCAGATCTGCTGTAACTCAGCCGGATTCTCCTCGTGAAAGGGAAAAGGGGTGATTCATTAGCTTGGGAAGAACCAACCAGTTTAAGCAAGCTCTTGTTCTTGTGAATCAAGTTTCTGGACCTATCTGTTTCTCTTCCAGTCTCCCAGTCTTCCCAGTAGGAATTCCATTTGCACTGTTGAGTCTCTAGTGTGCGGTAGGCACTGTGCTGTGCACGTCGATTCAAGGGGTTCAAGGAGAGAGGAGGAAATTAGCATCCTCACATGAAGAAGGACGGCCGCCCTGAAAGGTTCAGGAAGGGACTCTGGTCCACACAGAGGCCTCCGCGAAACTGCAGAGCAAACGCAGGTTGCCTCCTTCGCCCTGGGTGGTTTCTTCCACCACCTGACTCAACTCCAGGACGTCACTCTTAGGAGTGGGGACAGAATGGCACAACATTCAACCTCACCACTCCCATCTGAACCTGAGGTGGCAGTTCACTGCCCGGGCGTGGGTGGAATGGGGAGTCCTGGGTCACCTCCTTAGAAACCTTATGTCATTACTCACTTGCCTCGCGCTCCAGCTAATTGCTATTTCCCCTGACACCACAGAGCAGAATCCTGGGTGTGATGCCCCCCTCTTCCCCATGGTCCCTGCATGTGGTGAGAAGATGGCCTTTATCACAGCAGCTTTGGAGAACTGCAAACAGGGACTTTAAACTCTGACACATGCTATAAACTTCTACGTGTTTTCCTCAAGTCCTCCCAGTATAAAGAGGAAGAAACTGAGGTTGGGAACGGGGCAGAGCAAACCTAGAGCCCTGCCGTGCCTGATTCTAGGACAGAATGACAATAGAGTTGCAATTTCACATGGCTTCAGGGGGTAGGAGGGTGATGTGAGAGTGACAAGAGGGCTGGCTGGGATGCACTCCATGCACCTGGTGGGTGCACCCCACGACTGCAGGACTGATGTTGCCAGAATGCCCGATTTTTAAAATGAAAAGCTAAATAAACATTCAGAATTTTTATTTGAAATCTCCTGATTATTTTGTTGTTCTTTATTTGTTTTCTGGTACTGAGGATTAAACCTGGGGTGCTTTATGACTTTGCTACATCCCCAGTCCTTTTTTTTTTTTAATTTTTATTTTGAGACAGGGTCTTTCTAAATTGCTAAGAATCTTACTACGGCTGGCCTCAAACTTGCAATCCTCCTGCCTCAGCCTCCCAAGTTGCTGGTTTATAGGCGTGTACCATTGTACCCATCTAGAAACCTCCTAATTTTTAAAAGTTAATAACTATTTTTGATTTAAAGCAAAATACTATATGCATTGCAATGTACAGGTGGTCCCTGGATGCCAATTTGCAATGAAATAAAGGTTAAATGCCAGGCTTTGGAGCCAAAGATCTCTGGGTTTGAATGCTGATTCTGTCCCGTGTTAGCTATGTGACCTTGGACACATCTTGTATCATGATTTTTCATCTTTAAACAGGGAATGATGCTATTTGCTCAGCAGGGCTGGTGAACCAAGTATTGTAGGCAGTGTGAACCAAGTATAGAAGAAAATAATCCCCATAATGAAGAATTTTGTCTGTCTTGTTTGCTCCTATTTCTCCACCACCTACAAAGTGCTAATACCTAGTAGGTGTTCTATAAACACTTGTTAAATGAAGAAATAAGAAACCACCATGGTGCTGATGAGTAGTAGCTATTATTATTTTGTCATACAAGCGCAAATTGCCCGCTGGATTATGGTTCTTGGTGCCTGACAGTTGCTGTGTTTATGATTCCCATTTGTCTTCTGTCCAAGTCACTAGAATTGTGAGTGAATGAGCCTTCATAATCCAGGGTATTCATGTAGACTCTGAGACGAGGGATCTCAGACCCCAAAACAGCATACCAGAGGCCAGGTCTCAGGAGTCACTGAAGAAAAGCCAATTTGAAGGCCTTTCCTTTTTTGAGAAAATGCCCCATGACCTATTTAGGTAAGAAGCCAGACATACTACTTATAGAGGAAGCCCACGATTGAAGAATGGGTCAAAAGATTTCTCTAGGGGCTGGAGCGGTGGCTCAGCGGTTACAGAGTTTGCCTGGTATGTGTGAAGATGTGGATTTGAACCCCAGCACCATGTACACAACAAAGTGTTGCAGCAACGAAAACAAGATGAAAAGCTAAATAAAATTGATTCTCTCTCTCTCTCTCTCTCTCTCACTATCCTTCTCTCTTAAAAAAATTTTCTCTAAGTGCTAAGAGAGGGCTTAGGGACAAGTATCTAAGTGTCCTGAACCTTAGATTCTAATCCCACTAAGTAATTCTGCAGCTCTGGGGGCCATTTCACCCCTGACCTCAATGCTGTCAACTCTCAGATATTGATACCTGCCTTTTCTAAATCTCAAGGTGTTCGTGATACTCAAATGGAATTGTGTGCTCCAAATCACTTGAGAATTTGTAACCTTGCATCAATATTCATCAGATTTTCTTCTAATATCTGAATGAAGACCAAGACCCTCCCAGAACTTTGGTGTAAGAACCACCTTCAATAGAGTCTTCTGGTTTCATTCAACAGATATCTTTCCCACATCTAAAACATGTCAGGCATGATTGAGCAAAAA
The DNA here is from genome assembly GCA_004027875.1 of Aplodontia rufa. NCBI lineage: Eukaryota > Metazoa > Chordata > Mammalia > Rodentia > Aplodontiidae > Aplodontia > Aplodontia rufa. The sequence continues at coordinate 34,910 of PVKS010004098.1, forward strand.
ATAATACGACACAGATGAAGGAAGAGCCATTTGGAGATCTAAAGGAGGAGCATCCTGGACAGAAGGAACAGTCGGTGCAAAGGTCCTCAGGTGATAGTGTGTCTGATGTTTAGGTAAGGAATGGATGGGAGACCAGTGTTTCAGAACAGAGGAAATCAGGGGGAAAGTCATAACGGAAGAGCTCAGATCATGTTGAGTCTTTTCTGCCTTGACTCTGAAAGAGGCAGAGAATGTCTGGAAAATGATAATGCTTCTTGGAGAGTGCCAGGTCAGCAACACTTGATTCATTACTAGCTGTGTGATGCCAGGAAAATGGCCTCCCCTTCCAGAGCCTCACAGGTCTCGTCTATAGGATGGGCATGACCACATGCACTCTGCAGGGCTGGCTTCCCTGCTTTCCTCGTACCTTGATTGCTTGAGCAATGGCCGCAGCAGCATTTGCCTCTTTCTCATCTCCCTGCACCATAAGTTTTTTGGCATCAGCTTCTTTAGTCTCATTTTCGATTTTCACCATCATCTTAGCGGTCTCCTCAGATGTTTGGATGAGCTGAGGTTGAAGGGCGGTCAGTTCCACCTGCATGACTGCCACCTAGCAAGGACAGAGGAACGCGAGGTTATCCAGGGTCAGCAGGGTCAGTGCAGAAAATGACAGAGTTGGCAAGAACTGACCCATTTTCCAACCTATGACGGATGCAGGAGTATGGAGTAATGATTTGGACACAGTACTGGCTCTACATTTGTTGGCTGGTGTTTACCACTTTGATTTTTTAACACTCAGCTGTTGAGTTCATTCTGTGTGTTGTAGTTTTCAAGCTCTGTGCTAGGTGCTAGTCATACAATGGAAAACTACAGAAAATTTAGAAGTACAGTTTCTTCCCTGTTCTGCACTCCTGTAATACCAGCAGCTCAGGATGCTGAGACAGGAGGATTGAAAGTTCAAAGCCAGCCTCAGCAACTTTAGCCAGGCTGTAAGCAATTTAGTGAGACCCTGTCTCAAAATAGAAAACAATTTTTAAAAAAGGCTGGGGATGTGGCTGAGTGCTTAAGGGTCCCTGGGTTCAATTCCTGGTACCAAAAGAAAAAAAAAAGGAAGAGAGACATGAGATTTGTCTCCACCCTGTGAGGATAAAACAAGGTGGCTATCTAAGAGCTAAGGAGCCCAAGTTGGATCCAGTATTAGGAACAGAACAATGGAGGCCACCTCTGATATTCTCTCCATCCCTCTGTTGGACTATTTGGGTTTATTGTAGACAGCAATAGACCAACCTATTGTAAAATCAATCCACTGCCTCAGTTCTTTGCTGGTGGTGAAAGTCCATCTCTTAACGTGGCTCTAACTTTAGTTTGTTAAATGACTCCAAGCACAAAACAGGTTTATAATTCATCTGCCAGGCACTGTGCTGAGAACTGTACTAAATAAGTCAGCTTATTTAATCCTCATGATGGCCCTACACAGTAAAAACTGCTACTCTGGCCTTTATATGGAAGAAGAAACTGAGACCCAAAGAAGTGAAATAGCCAGTAGGTTGCAGAGCTGGAATTTTAGCCCAGGTCTGACCCCACAAAACCCTGCCCTTACCCACTGCCTTGCCTTGTCCAGATCCCCACAAGGACTTTGCCCCAGGCACAAAGTTTAAAGGAGCCCCAAAATATTCAGTACTCTAGATAAATACTAGCTTATTGGAATCTTTTAAGAAATCAAAACTAGTGCAAAACAAAAAAATCCATGAGGGACAAAATATAAAAATCATCAATACAGGGAGGATCCCGTGGGGACAGGATTAGGAAGTGAGGTGGGCTCTGCAATGCAGAATCAGTTCTTGTCTTTGTTGGGTGCCCTCTTCAATTCTGTGCCTGAGCAAGCACCTCACCATGTCTACTGAGTCCTGGGCCCGTTTGTCCCTGTTCTAGTTTGGCAGTGCTTACTTGCGAAGATGCAAAATCGAGTTTCTGCAAGCCCGTCAGGTAGCGATTCCGCATCATGTCCACCTCCTGCCTCTTGATGTTCAGGAGCGTCTTGAAGGTTAGAATCAGTTCAAGGTAGGAGGTGGGGGTTACGTAGTTGTGTCTGCGAAGGGTGTTGTAATAATCAACCGACAACTGCTTCACGCTCTCCTGAAAATATTTGCACATGGAGACGACCCTGTAGAGGACACCAAGCTGATTAGGCAGGACCCAGAACGCACAGATCTGGCACAATTCTGGTAACAGACTAAGGGTGAGAGAAAGGACATACACTGATGGTGGCCCGTTCACAATGCAGCAGATCCACAGTGAAGAAGCAGCAAAAGGATGGGGAAAGTAATACTCTTGCTAGAATGATCTTAAAAGTCATCTCTATTCTGATCCCTTTAATAATTCAGTAGGGCTTAAGCAGGACTTTCTAACCTTCAGCAGCCTGAAGAGACTTTCTGACTGTGCGGAATGATGTTTTAAAATGCATAAAATAAAATATCTAAGATCACCAAGGAACTCAATTATATTGAAGTAGACTTTTTAAAATATTTTAAAAACCAAACTTCAGATATATTAATATGCATGATTATTGAGGCATCAAATCAGGGGTCTACAAACCTTTTCTGGAAATGGTTTAATGATAAATTAAATAATAAATAATAAATATTCCAGTGTTTTCAGGCTACATGGTGTCTGTCAGAACTACTCAACTTGGTAGTTATAGTACAAAAACAGCCATAGACAGTGTGTAAATGAGTGGACAGGATTATGTTCCAATAAGACTTCACTGGCAAGAATAAATTGTGGTGTTTTGAACTTGGCATATGGACCATGGTTTGTCAACCACTGTATAAAATAGCAAGATTGGGCAGCACATCTAAAAAAACCCCACAATTTTGAAGGAGGTGATATGTAGAGGTTAATGACTAAATAAGTTAATGAAAAGAACTGTGATTCCTACTGGCAACAAAGTAATAGGCCCTGCTAATCCAACTGGAGTTTATTGCCTATATTCATGATTGAAGGAAATGCAAAATACTACTTGGGTATCAGTGAACATGGAAAGATGCAACTCATGCTCCCAAACTAACTAAATTCTATCTATGAACCTGTGGACCCAGATTGCTTATTTTCTGGTCCAGAGAATAAAATTCAAAGTCTCAGAATGGAACGTGAGGACACTGATACTCTGACCCTTGCCTACTTCACCTTTCATTCACTCATTTAATGAAGCAGCAACTGAGTGAGCACCTGCTGAGCACTAAGGACACAGAAGGAGACAAGGAGGGTTGACAGATCCTCGCTCTCACAGAGTACCCCCGGTGCTCGACATTCTCCTTACTTCCTTTATTTGACCAAAATTAAGGGCTTATTTTTTTTTTTGCATATCTGTACTTTCTATATAAAAGAATAAGCTTTTTTTTTCACCCTTACATGAATGAACCAAGTTTCATCCCCTTTGGCAGCCAGACGTTCCTGTGTGGTTGCACGTCCTAAGTATTAAAATCACCATATTAATAAATCAAGATCTCACAGGTATGATGACAGTTCATCTCCAGGCCATGTCTTCTTCTTCTTCTTTTTTTTTTTTTTTTGGTTCTTTGTGGTACCAGGGATTGAACCCAGGGTGCTTAACCACTGAACTGCACCCCCAGCCCTTTCCTTAAAATATTTTTTATTCTCAGACAGGGTCTTGCTAAGTTGCTTAGGACCTCGCTGGGTTGCTGAGACTGGCTTTGAGCTTGCAATCCTCCTGCCTCAGTCTCCTGAGCCACTGGGATTACATCATAGGCATGTACTGCAGCACTGGGCTTCCTGGCCACTTCTGAACAATGGAATTTTATTCTTTTCCAGAAAAGATGTTTTATTAAATATCTAAATAAATGTGATTCAATGTAAAAATCTTTTATATGTAAATCAAGAAATCATTAAAACAATAAGTAGAAGCCACATGCGGATCTTCAGCTTGGAACACTTCAGATATTAAAATGTGGCTAACACTTACTCTGTCCGAATGCTGTCATCAAGTTCCACATCCTCTAGAAATTTGTTGGCCACCATCTCTAGGGCATCCGTGGGCCAAGACTGGAACCAATCAATTGTGCAGCAATTGATCAGCGAAGGGAACATCCGCAGGCGGTTTCTGAAGGTGTCCCCAATTGGACTCATGGCTAACAAAAAAGTAGACTGTTAATTCCTTTCCTCCAAGGAAGGGAGCTGAAAGGGGGCAGTTATTTTCCAGGATTGTAGTAGGGTAAGGGAGGGGGTATCATGTGATACCTTCATGTAACCTAGTGATGAGATCATGGTGTATTACAATAGCCTTCTGACTAGCCTCCCAAACATACCATTGTCCCTTCTGGATCCTTGGAGTCACTTAGAGTGGTTGGGATCCTTTGACCCACTTGCTCTATGCTGACTCAGACATAAGGGAACTACACATGTCCCATATATAGCTTCTTGTAGAAGTTACTATCATCTAGTTTCTGATCATCTTCATTTGACTACAAATTTTGTGTTTTACATCCCAAATTCTATTCATTATTTACTGAGATTCACTGTGGTAGGGGAAAACAGGATATATAGGTGGAACTATGTCGGGGGTGGGGGTCAGTGCAGCTCCAGGACAGAGAGAAGAGGAGCCTGGTTTGAGATGAGGGTAGAGAGTATACAGGTGTTACTCTAGTAGGTGATTCTAAGACTACAAGTTAGAAATGATGATCCTTATCCTGATGAAAAGCAATGAGAGAGAGAGAGAGAGAGAGAGAGAGAAAGTATGTGTTTGCATGCACATGTACATATTGTTGAATGGATGCAATAATCATATTTGCAAAACATAAAAAGTCACCCTGCCTCAGTGGAACAGAAAGGTCTAGAATGGACAAGAGTGGAGGTAGAACAGTTAGAAGGCTGCAGAGGTGAAGTCTGGGTGAGTTGACAATGGTGACAAAGGTGATAACAGACAGATATGAGAGATAGTGAGGGGATAAAAATCGCCAGGACTTGGTAAGCAGAGAGAAGTATTACACACAAATCCTAGGTTTCTGGATAGATGGGGGTGACATTCGCGGAGAGAAGAGCACGTGTTATTCTGTGCAAGGGTAACGTGCAAAGGTGTGCTCTTTTTCAACGGAGAATTTCAAGAATTTAAGAGAGTAGAGAAGGTTTAAAGTAGTTGCTACAGGAACCCCAGGCTGAGCCTGGCTGGTGCTTTGGTTGGTTCAACCTTGGGGCCATCGTAAAGGGATTGAGTTTAAGGTGTGAAAAAGACCCTAAAATACCCAGGGGAGAAAGTGCCAACACTTTGCTGCTTCTCACCAAGCACAATGTGAAGATTCTTTTTCACTCTCTCAATGAAGAAGTTGTACATGGAAAGAGGAGTGACCTCCATCTTCTCTCCTTCTGTCCTGGAAGCTGATTGCATCTTCTCCACGATGTCAGCCTTCTCGTCAGCTGGAAAGATGTTGGGCACGTCGCCCGTGTTCAGAAGCATGTTGATGTCCTCCACAAATGACTCGTCCTTGATCTGGTTATCAGCAAAGAGGAACACAGTACTCTTGGTGGCCACCCCCACCTGCAGCATGATCTTTTTTAAGTCCTCCCGCCAGTCGTTGTTGGTGTAGTTCTTTGTGATCTCAATCTGGTAGAGCTCGTAGGAGTTCATGAAAGTGGACAGTTTGGTGGCGCTCTGCCGCCCGCTGCCCCCGATGCCCACCAGGAGCAAGTGGCCTTTGTTCTGCTTCAGGACTCTGCAGATCCTGGAGATGTGCTCTATAGCGAACCTGAACATGACCAGAGACATGGGGGCCTTGCTGATGTTGTTGAACTCTTCCAGGTAGTACTCCATGACCACTGTGAGCTGTTTCAGGTCGGTGATCTCATCGTAGATTTTGTGCTCACTCTCCGGCTTGAAGAAATCCCCAAAGAAGAGGCTCCGGATGTTATCATCCACAATCTTCCCAGTGGGTGACAAGTGGATGAGCACCTGTGGGAAAGGGGAGGTGTCAGCTGACTGTTCCGCCTGTCGCCCAACCAGGTGGCCAGTGGGAGGGGCGGGAGGGAGGAGCAGGGATGTGTCTGCTCCTCTGAGCACAGCCTCCAATAACGGTTTCTCAATAGTTGCATGAGTTGCATGTTTTCAAATGTAATATGAGACTGTGGTGTGGGCGATGTGGGGGTAACTATGGTTTCCAATCAAATGCATATCATATTGTGACTTTATATGCATTTATAACTGTAAAACAACTCAATTTAAAAATTGTAATTTGTGAATCTGGTGGTTGTAAAGACTGGAGAATGAACATTAAAGAAACTGTGTGGAGGGGAAGGGCCACCTGTGTCCAACTTGTTAAACACTAGTGGTCAGACTGGAAGGTCCCCAGAGAAAGCAGTGGAAGGATAGCACCTTTTTAATGTGCTTCTTCCTTCGGCAAATAAAGGAGCAAGCACTGCCTATGGCCCCTGCTCCGTGCCCAGAGGAGGAATGCTTGAGATGTTTTCTCTTGCCGATTTGAGACTCTGGCAATGCTCTGCATTGGGCCTCTGCATGTAATAGGAAACACTCCTATGACCTTTCCATGGAGAAGCCATAGCTTCTTAGCAATGGAGGTAGAAACAGGTGATGCACATATGTAGGTTTAAAACTTTCCTTATTCCAAACTGGGAAAGAGAAAATATCCACAAATGGAAGACCATGGTGATTTTCCATTTGGGCTTTACCAGAGTCTCAGTCAAACCATGAAAATCTTCCCCCCGCACCATCAATTATCAAACGAATTGCAACAAAAACTGAATTTTAAATTAGTTGTAAGCAAATTAACATCATATGTGAAATCACTTTGAATGGATACAAATTTATACTACAGAAGTAAAGCAAAAGTTGGACCAAATAAAACATCACCAAATCAAATAAGCATTTGATGCACAAAGTATCATTTCCGGAGATATAGAACAGAGTGGCGAGTCTTCACTGGAAAAGGAACCTGGAATCTGAGACCACCAATGTCAAACACTGGGGAACACTTCTGAGGCCAGATGGGCACAGAACCTGACTCACCTTCTCCACAGACTGCTTGAAGCAATTGGAGGTGGTTTCTTTCACCATGTTGAAAAAGACCTCTCTGTCATCCTTGTCAATCAGACGATCATAAAATACCCTGTAAACCTCATGGATCCAGAGCCGGATAAATTTTTCCAAATCCTAAAAATCCAGAGTTAACTATTTGAATGAATGGAAGGTGGAGCCTGAGGTGGCAGGTCTCAAGGAGCATCTGAATTCTGGGGTTGAGGTGAAGAGTAAATGGGACAATGCTCATAAAATTCTTAAAATGGTGCCTAGCATAGACTAAGTGCTTAATAAATCTAGCTATTGTGCTGGAGCGGTGGTTCAGTGGTTACGGCACTTACCTGGCATGCATGATGACGCAGATTCCGACCCAACACCACATACACAACGAAGTGTCAGAGCAAAGAAAGCCACATGAAAAACTGAATAAAATTGATTATTTCTCTCTCTCACTCTCTCTTTTTTAAAAAAAATTGATTCTTTCTCGCTCTAAAAAAATAAATCTAGCTATTACTATTCTTATATATCTAAGCATATTGCTGAATGTTCGTGGTAACTGAAATGACAGGGGCTGACCTGCAGGTGGGTGTGAGGGCACAGCAGCACCCCCTGGATCACCCGTGAGAAGTCGCGCAGGTTAAAGACGTAATGTGACTTGGAGGGAGTTGGCAAGAAGTTCTCCACCGCAGCTCTATAAATTGTCTTGGTAGCTTGTACCAGCATTTTTCCATACCTTGGGAGGTGGAGGAAGGCAGATCATTCAAAAAGGGCCCAGAAATGAGGACTCCTCACCCCCTCCCCCCCGTCAAAATCCAGAAAGACGCAGGAAACTCTTACCTTAAGAAAATCACATCGAACCCATTCCCAAAGTGCCAATCAGAAATAGAACTGAAAATCTTGGTTAGGATGTCATCTTCAAAGGCATTGATGGAAATGATATTCAGGTGTCGAGTGAATCGACCTGGAAAACACACACACACATACACACACACACACACACACGTGTGAATTTGCACACACTTGAGCTTCCCGGACCTTATGACCCTGGGGTACGGGACAGTCAGTTTTCCCTCTGCCTTCATATGCCATTGCTCTGTTGTCCAGTGCGTATGCTTCTGGCCACACAGAGCTATTTACGCTTAATTTATTAAGTAGCATTAAAAGTGGATTTCCTCAGTCTCACTAGCCTCATCTCAAGTGCTCAAGAGTCACACGTGGCTGACGGTCACCGTACCACTCAGTACATCATCTACATGATGGCAGAAGTTTTATTAAAAGCACTGATCTAGTACATTGGATTGTTTTCCAAAGATTAAGGTAGTACATGGTTATTGTCAAATAATTCAGAAATAGTTTTATAGACAGTGAGTATTTCCTTTATTCATTTACTTCCTATATACCAAATCCATTCCCCTTTCCCAAGTTAACCACCATCAATTTGGTATCCTTATATCTATTTGTTGATAATTTATCTATCTATATCTATTTATCTATCCTAATCCACACATTATATAATTCATCAATTTAAAGTATACAATGGGATGATTTTAGTATATTTAGAGTTATACAATCATTACTGCAATTTTAGAACATTTTAATCATCTCCCCCCAAAATTCCATATGCATTAGCAGTTATTCCCCATTTTCTCACCATCCTTGGCAACTAATAATCTATTCTCTGTTATCTTTTTTTTTTAAGAGTTTCATGAGGCTGGAGCAGTGGCTCAGCAGTAGAGCACTTTCCCAGCATGCATGAGGACCTGGGTTCAAACCCCAACACCACATACACAATTAAGTGGAGGAAAAACAAAAACCAGTTGAAAAAATAAATAAAAATTGATTCTCTCTTTCTCTTAAAAAAAGCCTATTAAAAACAAGTTTCATTATAAAGTAAGACATAGATTCAGAAAACCACACAAAGGCAATGTATAGTTTAGTGAAGTCATTAAATGCCCTTACATCCACCATCCAGGACAAAAAATAGAACTTTGCCAATGGCCCTTCCAGGGTGCCATCTTGGTCATAGCTCTTTCCCTGTCCCCCTCCCAAAAGTTATTACTATATGCTGACTTTTGCAGAAATTCCTACCTTACATTTCTTAATGATTTTCATCACTCAAATGTTTATTCCTAGCCAGGCACAGTGGTACAAGCCTGTAATCCCAGTGGCTTGGGATTACAAAAACTCCTGGTTTCTTTTAGTAGGAAATTAGATTTCAAGATGGCGATCTGGTGGTAAGCCTGCTCACTGTTAATGAGTTGACTATTATTCCTAGACCTTTTCAGTGGCTATCAGTGGACCTGATAAATTGTTACTGCATTTCCAGGTGAAGCATAAGACATGCAGTACTGACTTAACCTCTTGTATATTACCTCTTGATTCTTTTTCTTCTATGTGGTGACTTAAGGACACAAGTGATAGAGAAATAGAAAATTATACAATTACTCATTTGTAAAATCCCACTTTGCATAGATAAAGACCCAGAATAAGAATATGACACCACTACCAATTATGATAACTGGCAGCAATGCTTGGTTGTTTTGTTTTGTTTTATTTTTTTTAAGAGAGAGAGAGAGAAAGAGACTTGATTTTATTTTCCCATCTGGCCTTTGCTTTTCCAACACTTCGTTGTGTATGTGGCGCTGGGGTTTGAACCCAAGTCCTCGTACATGCCAGGCAAGCACTCCAGCTGCTGAATCACCACTCCGCCCCAGCAATAAGTTTTTATATGTGTTCTTCTAATGTTCCCTCCATTTCAATTGTTCTGTATCTACATCATTGAACCCTACAGTTTTCACATATTATAATCTCTCCCATTTAGTCTTAGTGGAACAAGTAAGCCTGTACTTAATGCTTACTACCAGTTGTTTTATTGATCTCTCTGTAATCATTTTGATTGTTTGAAAACCCTCTTCTAGGACATTCCTAAGAAAGGGCTTATGGAAATAATAGTTTCTGAGTTCTTGTATGTTGGAAAGAGTTTTCCTTTTATCTAGCTTCTCAGAATTTATATGGAGATTTGGGAAGATTCAAAACCCTAAGTTTTTCATATGCATATATCATATATAATATTATGTATGCAAATATATATATGTGTATATATATATATATATATATAGCTTACAATGGTATATACGATCTACACACAAAATATATTATCAATATTATGTATGCAAATATATATGTGTGTGTATATATATATGTATATAGCTTACAATGGTATATACGATCTACACACAAAATATATTATCTATCAATACATATATACACTGACATATGTAGGCTTTGCTTTTTAAAAAGGTAATAGAATAATACTTTATATATTGTTAACATGGGACCATTGTTAGCTGTGTGAACTTGAGGAAATCACCTAACCTTTTAACGACAGGGATAAAAATAGTACTTAATGTTTATTTATGCTCGCTCAGGGTTGTGCAAACACACACCTATTCTGTTACCCAAACACAGACCTGTGACAAACCATGTTTTCAATCACTACACGGAATTGCCTTGAGCCTCAGTTTCCCCATCCTTTACTTTAAAGAGAGAGAGGGACAGTGAGGGAGAGAGAGAGAATGAGAGAATCAATTTTATTTAGTTTTTCATCACTCTGACACTTATTTGTGTATGAGGTGCTGGGGTTCGAACCCAAGTCCTCCCACGTGCTACTCAAGCATGTAACCGCTGAGCCACTGCTCCAGCCCCCAGTTTCCCCATCTTGACTGCTGGCAGTTGTCAGCTAGGATGTTGGTTCTCTGCTGAACACAATTTCTTCAAAAAAGTCAACACCCAATGTGACCGTTGTGTGACTGTGATGGAATAAAGTAGAAACAAGATTGCTCTGCCAACCAGGAAAATGGCCAAGCTTCCTCCCTCAAAGCTAATGTGGCTCAGTTTCTTCACCAAGCGACAACTCCAGCTTGTCTTCATTCCTCCTGATTCTTAGATAAAAATTCAAATATTCAGGCTGGAGCGGTAGCTCAGGGGTGCTTGCCTGGCATGTGCAAGGATGTGGGTTCAAACCCCAGCACCACATACACAACCAAGTGTGAGAGCAATGAAAGCCACATGAAAAACTAAATAAAAATTGATTCTCTCTCTCTTTCTCTTTATTAAAAAAATCTTATATAAATTTAAAGATACTCATCAGATTGATTACTTCCAGGGAATACCCAACCCAGAACAGGGCCCCTGCTTCCTCACTTCCCCCAAGCCCGCTGAGCATCCTCTCACCAGGCACTCCCATGGCTTTCCCTCCTATACAAACACCTTGACGTAGTGAATCGATACACCTAATTTTCTTTGAGTTCAGATGTGTTCCTAGCTAGAGTCAGGCACCAGGCTTTCTTAGTGAGTTTTTTAAAAGATCACAGTTGTGTCGATGGCTGTGTGATAGAAACAGATATCCCTTTTTGAACAGCTAAGTCTTTTTTTTTCTTTTTAAAGAGAAAGAATCAATTTGTTTTTCATCTGGTTGTGGTTTCTCTGACACCCAGTTGTGTATTTGGTGCTGGGGTTTGAACTTGGGTCCTCCTGCATGCCAGGTAAGCACTGCAACTGCTGAGGTACTGCTCTAGCCCCATGAACAGCTAAGTCTTAAATAGAAAAAAAGTAATACACCAAGCTCTCTGCCTCTCACTGGCAAAAGCAGTGTTGAGTTTGTGGGAGCCAGGTTCCTTCGGTTCCACTGTAGTCAAACCCTAGGCAAAGGCACCCCTCAACTCTACACTTGAGGTGGAAGGAGATGGTCTGGGCACCAGGATGAAATCGTCCTCTCCATCTCCCTTATTTTACAGATAAGAAAGCTGAGAGCCAGAGAAGAGAGATTCGTCCAATTCTATTCCAAAAGCAGAATGAAGGTTCTTAACCAAAAATGTACAAAATACAGAATAACAGAAGTGGAGGGACTGAGTAGCACCTGAAGCAAGATCACGTCAAAACTGTCTGATGATTGGTGATGGTGGGGTATTTATTTATTAGATATTATTATTATTTATTTTGCTTTGGCCACTTTGCTTAGGTGTTGCATCTTTGGCAATTTGAAGGACTATAACACATACAAAAAAGGTGACTGTCATGCATGCCTGGTTGACCTCAGACCTAACCTCCCTCCTGGATCACGTGCTGAATTTTTCTTTTCATATGATACCCTGATGTCACTTCCCATCCCTCCAGCGGTACCGGAACCCACTATGTGCTCCCTGCTCTCCCAGGGCAGAGTGCCCTGTACCAGCCCTTCACTCCTGAAGGCTAGTTCTGCTGGGGAGTAGGGGTAGCAATGAGCTGTCTTCTTCACATACCAGTAATGTCGTTTCTTCCTCCCCCAGGAGGGCCCATGGCTGTCACAAGCAGCAGGTCCACAATGTCCAGCCTGTTTGTGTCTTTCTTGTCAAACCAGTAACCGTGGTCAATCCACTGTCTCAGGAGCTCTATCGGAGGCTGGGCCCCGTACACCTCTTTGGCTGGCATGTTGAGATCGTCTGCAGAAAGCAGCACAGTCACACATTATTAAATCCATGGGGTCCTTCTCTCTCACAGGAGGTAACAGATGACAGTTACCTCTACAGGAGAACTGGTGCCCTGCTGTCCCATTCCCCCTCCAGGCTGGGCCCAGTCAGTGACATCCTGGCAAGATGGGAAGGGATTTCCTGGATTCTGGGCTCTCCCACCTTTACTGAAATCTCTGCCCATTGTGATTATAGGACTGTCATCAACAAACATGCATTTAAATTTTCCCCATTTTTTCCTCAACAAAAAATCTATTGATTGTCTACTATGTGCTAGACATTTTGCTAATTGCTGGAGCTATATTGTTGAGGAAGACAGCCAAACTCCCAGCCAACAGTTTGTTTAGATTTTTGAGATGAGGTCTTGTTATTTTGCCCAGTTTGGCCTTGAACTTTTTTACAGAAGCTAATCTGTAAAACAGAAGCATTTTAAAAGTTTCCTCAACAAACATAGGTTTGTGTCTGGTAACATTTTTAAGAGTTTTACATCTAATCTAAATAATGACCTTAAAAGAGGATGATTATGGCGCTTGCCTGGCATGTGCAAGGACGCAGGTTCAAACCCTAGCACCAAGTACACAATGAAGTGTCGGAGCAACAAAAGCCACAAGAAAAACTAAATACAATTGATTCTCTCTCTCTCTCTCTCTCTCTCACACACACACACACACACACACACACACTGTCCCTCCCCCCCAAAAAAGTTGATATTACCTCCATGTTAAAGGTGAGGAACTGACCCTCAGGTCAGGGAAGTTATACTGTTCCTAGGGTTAAAAAGTGATACTTGAGGGGCTGGAGCGGTGGCTCAGTGATTATGGCACGTGTCTGGCATGCACGAGTACACGAGTTCAAACCCCAGCACCACATATACAACAAAGTGTCCAAGCAACAAATGCCATATGAAAAACTAAATAAAATCGATTTTTTTCTCTTTCTTTCTCACTGTCCCTCTCTCTTTAAAATAAAAAAAGTGATATTTGAATCCAGATACATTTCACTGTAAAACTCAAATTGTTTTTTGATACAGCATAAAAATAGGGAGAAAAGGAGGGGAAAATTAAACAAAACAGGGAGCTGGGAATGTAGCACAGTGGTCAAGCACTTGTCTAGCACGCACGAAGCCATGGGTTCAATCCCCAGCCCTGAAACAAAATAAAACAAAACAAAAACAAAAAAACCCCTGTCCTCCAAGGAACTGATATTAGTTGGCAAGAATATAAATACATGCAACATTTACTATTTATTGTTTATTTATTTATATTTCTTTATTTTTGGTACCAAGGATTGAACCCAGGGGCAATTAATCACTGAGCCAGATCACCAGCCCTAAATTTTTTAAAAATTTATTTATTTATTTATTTAAAGAGAGAGGGACAGTGAGAGAGAGAAAGAAAGAGAGAATCAATTTTTATTTAGCTTTTCATATGGCTTTTGTTGCTCCGACTCTTCATTATGTACCGGGTGCTGGAGCTCAAACCCGCAAAGCAAGCACGCCAGGCAAGTGCACTAACCCCCAAGCCACTGCTTCAGCCCCTACTTTTTACTTTGAGACAGGTTCTCACTAAGTTGCTTAGGGCCTCGCTAAGTTGCTGAGGCTGGTTTTGAACTTGTGATCCTCCTGCCTCAGCCTCCCAACTTGCTGGGATTACAGGCGTGTGCCACTGTGCCTGGCTCACATATGAGTTTTCAAGAGAGGACAAGAGATAACCAAGAAGAGTAGGGCGTTATGAGAACTCTTTGAGTCAGCAGTCAGACATAAGAAATGTGTTTGGCACCAAGAAACCTGGCTTTGGACTATGGCTCCAGAATTTTCTAGGGGTTTGACCCTGAACTGAAAATTTAAACTCTTGGAGCCTCAGTTAACTGACTAGTAAAATTGTCATCGTGATTAATAACTTCACATGGTTATGAGGCTCAAATGAAACAAATGAGGAAGAGCTTTGTGAACAGGTGAGGTCCTGAGAAAATTCTGTGTTCATATTTCACAATTTTTTAACAGCTCTTCAGTTCCTTCATTTACTGATAACATAAGTTATCTGAGGTAAAATGGAACAAAGGACTTGTCTCAAAGTATATGTTGCTTCTGGAGATGTCAGAGGGCAAACACTACAGTTCCTTCTAGATCTGTTGACCCCCTAAAAGGAGGGGAGGAAATTAGAAAGGAGGGAAGGAGGAAAGAAAAGAGGCAAGAAAGAAAGAAAGAAAGAAAGGGAGGGAAAGAATACTAAATTATAGGGGCTGGAGTGGTGGCTCAGTGTTACGACGCTTGCCTGGCATGTGCAAAGACCCAGGTTCAAAACCAAGCACCACATACACAACTAAGTGTCGGAGAAGCAAAGGCCAGATGGAAAAATAAAATCGATTCTCTCTCCCTCTATCTCTTTAAAAACATACAGAATTATGCAAACTGGAAATATTTTTATGTTGTAGGCAGAGTAAAAAGCCTGAGCAGTGGGCCCTGAAAGGGAAGTTTTGGTTCGCTGTGGTTTGGGGAGGAAGAACGCGGCTGTGTGGAGACCCAGGCCAGTGCCTTACCCACAAACACCACTGCTTTCTTCCCTATGGGGGGCCCAAAAAGGCCCTTCCGCCGCCGATCCAGCTTGGACATGATGATATCCTGGGTCTGATTGGCTGAAGTTCTGGCAGAGAAATTGATACAGTTGGGCAGGTAGGTGTTTTTGGGAAGGTGGAGGAGGAAGTTGTTGGTGATGGCTGATTTGCCAGTGCCCGTGGGACCCACAAACAGCATCGGAATCTCATGGTTCAGGTAGGTTTTCAAGAAGTAGGACTGGCGGGCTGTCTCCATGGTGGGGATGATGAGTTCTGAGACCTGTACCATAAAGACAGGGAGAATCTTGGCCCCAGGTATAGGAGACTGGGACGTGGCATGCAAGAACCTGGTTTGAATTTTAGCTCCATCCCTTAGTATCTTTATGACTTTAGTATTCGACCTCTCTAGTGTCCTGTTTCTTCATCTGGGTGGGTTTGAGATTGAGACCCATACTCATAAAGATGTGCATTATTGTCCCTCTATTTTGTAGACAGGGAAACTGAGGACAAGAACCCTTCTGTCATCTGCCCAAGTAAGTGGATACAGGAATTCAAATCCCAGCTTGTGTGTTTTCATAGACTGCATTTTAAATGACTGCACTGACATATTATTTAAAAAAAAATTACAACAAAGAGCAGTCCAAAGAGCTCTGAGACCACTGCTCTGAACTAACCTGTCTGCCGTTGTCTCAGGCAAGATCTACTCCCCATATGCCAGGCATACTGCCTGGCTCAGAAGGCTGCGGGGTGGCTCTGGACCCCTATTCTTTTTGCTGATCTGCTTTCCCCAATCTCAGTCTGAATATCCCTGCCCACCTGATCTCTTCTCTTGTCCAATATGGGGACTACACATGCTCTTCCTGGTCTTCATATCCCAGATGGACTCAGACCTCAGTCTTGGGCTCCTGGAATCCCTATGTCTTTGGGTAGAGCCTCTAACTTTAGCTTAGCTCCTCTGAGCCTGAACCCTGCCATCAGTCATTTGGCCACATCTAATACCTCCATGGGGGCCGAAGAGGAGGCAGAGAGATGTATATGACAGGTGGAAGTCTCTTTGTATGTCTAGGCTGAAAGGGATTCATGGCTTGGGGCCACTTTGCTGCATGACTCTGGGGGTGGGTACCCTTCACACTGTGGTTGTGTAGATGGTGCTCTTGAAAAACAAACGAACAGAGATGGTGCCAGCCAAGTCTGTGCAGCTTGGGAGCCATTGTTGACAAAGGCTGGGCTTCTTCTGAGAAGTAATTTGGCCAAAGGAAAAGGAGCAGATGGGACAAGGTAATTGAAGTGGAGAAGAGAAATAACAGGTGTTGAGCTTTGGATGTCTTATCTACACGGCTTGCTGAAGTCTTCCCAGTAATCCTCTGAAGCAGGGGTAAAAAAATGTAGATGAAAAAACTGAGGTTTCAAGAAAACTGGCAAACTCAACGACGACTACTTAGCAGTAAGCGATGCTCAATGCAGAACCAGGTCAAAGATGCCTGTTTCGTAATCGAGACTGGAAAATTAAAGCAAGTTGGGCTTCAATAGTGTTTTATTTTCAGGGACTAGGTCAACTGTTTGACAAGGAAAAATTCCCAGCAGAATTGAAAATATTTTCTACACTGGGCTCTTGTCTATATGAATTTAGCAAGGTTTCAAATCCCCAGAGTTCAGGTGCCCAAGTTCAGTCTTGGAGTTGGCACACACTAGCCTCGCTTAATGCCTCTTTACATATTCAGCTATGGTTGGTGCCACTTGGTTTTTCTCATGTATTTATTTATTGGTAGAAGAGATTGAACCCAAGGGCACTCAACCACTAAGTCACATCTCCAGTCCTTTCTATATTTTATTTTGAGACAGGGTCTTGCTAAGTTGCTTAGGGCCTCACCAAGTTTCTGAGGCTGGTTTGAACTTTGGATCCTCCTGCCTCAGCCTCTGGAGTAGCTGGGATTACAGGCATTGTAATCAGCCTGACTTGGTTTCTAACTTAGTTGTCTATTCCTACTTTCCCATCACTTTCTTCCACTCCACCCAGGATCTGAAAGATATGCAATTGCCCCAGAAGGATATCCACTAGGTATGACTAACAGGCATAAAAGTGCACGTCTTTACAAAGTTTCCACACGGATGAAATGAACAGGGGTTACAGGTAAATTAACTTCAACCTAGAAAATTTGTTAATTAGAACCCACTTTTCTGAGAATGCTGATCAAGAAAAACTTCCTCTAAGGATTTTGAAGACTTGTTTCCCAGCCCCTCGGCCTGTGCCACATGCTCATTACGCTGCCTTCAATCTTTGCAATCATTTAAATGTCTTATTCTTCCATTTTATGGTTGAATAAAGGGAAGCAGAGAGTGAAGGCTGAGTAAGGAATATAAATCTTTCTGATCCTAAAGTCCAAGCTTTTGAAGGCTTGATCCACCATATCTTAGAATCTTTTTCTACAGAAAGCTTTAAAAAATGCCCACATAGAACTGTTAATCTCTCCACCCAGGAGGATATGTGGGTAATTTTGGAAACCACTATTTTGTGACTAATGTTTTTCTTTTACCTTTGCACCAGCTGGGATGATTTCCTCCTCTTTGGTGATGTACTCTGTCCATGCTTCCCAATGCCCACCACCTTGTTTGAAGAAATAAAAATCATAGATGCTTCCTGGAATCAAAGAGACAGAATGGATCATTTGCTTGCCAAGGGTTTCCATATCATATTTTAATGTACCTCAGCTATCTCCATCCAAAACATGTAACAATCAGTGCTGGTGTAATCGTAATGAAACTTAGACATTGCTGCTATCTGTACAAAGCAACCCTTTCTAAAGACTGGTGATCTTATTTAAAAATAAATGCTGATTAGGCAAGTGACTAAGTTATTTTTAATAACAAACAGCAAGTACTAAAAAAGCTAAAAAAAAAAGAGAGAGAGAGAAAGTAATAAATCACTCCAAATTCCACACCCTGAAATAACTGTTGATGGCAATATTTCCAGCTCTTTTTTTAGATACACTAACATATTGAAGATGGAAGGACAGAAAGATGAGAGAAAGTGTTTTATAAGAATGGGAACATGTGACAAAGTTTTAAATAAAGATGTGAAATTTATTTAAATCTGACAGAAGAAAAGACTGGAATGAAACAGAAAGTTCCACCAAACTTTAGACACATTATTTACCATCAGAATATTGGTTTCCTAAAATGTGTTTCTTTTTCTCCCCCAACATTGTTTTTTTAAACTGGGGCAATATAGTTGTAAATATTGATGGGATTGTTATTGCATGTTTGTACATGGACACAATATAACAATATCATTTGGCCAGTATTCCTCCCCACCCGACCTCTTACCCCTTGGTCCCTTCCCTCCTCTACTGATCTCCTTTTGATTTTCATGAAATCTGCCCTGTCTTTCTTTTCCTTTTCTTCTCTAGTTTCCTGCATATGAGAGAAAACATGACCTTTAACCCTTTGAGTTTGACTTATTTCACTTAACCTAATATTATCTAGTTCCATCCATTTTTCCCGCAAATGACATAATTTCATTTTCCATTTTGGCTGCATAAAACTCCATTGTGGGGGCTGGAGCAGTGGCTCAGTGGTTACAGGATTTGCCTGGCATGCGCGAGGATGTGAGCTCAAACCCCAGCACCACGTACACAACGAAGTGTTGGAGCAACGAAAGCCACATGAAAAACTAAATAAAACTGATTTTCTCTTCTCTCTCTCACTGTCCCTCTGTCTCTAAAAACAAAACAAAACAAAAAAGCAGAAACAAAACCAAAAACTCCATTGTGCATGTAGATCACATTTTCTTTATCCATTCATCTGTTGATGGACACCTAGGCTGGCTCTCCTGCTATAAACATGAGTGTGCACCATGCCTAGCCCCTAAAAACTGTGTTGTTTTTTTTTTTTAAAGAAAGAAGGGACAGAGAGAGAGAGAGAGAAAGAGAGAAGCAATTTTTAATTAGTTTTTCATGTGACTTTCATACCTCGGACAATTTGTTGTGTACGTGGTGCTGGGGTTTGAACTAGAGTCCTTGCACTTGCCAGGCATGTGCCATAACCGCTGAGCCACCGCTCCAGCCCCTTCCCTTCCCTTCTTTGTCTGAACTTTCTAAAAGCAAACCCTGACATCACATAGTTTCATTTATAAGTTCTCATTATTCAATTTCAGACCAAGTTCATCAATTCCTTCCTGAACAATGAGGTGGCTCACTCTCACTCTTCCCTCACCTCCCCTTCTCTGGCTCCTTTCATTGCTAATGGTATTAACTTCTACTTTGTCAGGGTTTAAAACATTCATATTTTGATTGCAATCATAATTCCCTCATTTCTTAGTCTTAGGTCTATTCAGTATTTAAATATCAATGCTCAGACTCAGACTTTTTTTTTTTTTTTTTTTTTTTTTTAACCAGGGATTGAACCTAGGGGCACTTAACCATTGAGCTGAATCTATAGCCGTTTTTTTTTTTTTTTTTTAAAAAGAGAGACGGACAGTGAGAGAGAGAATCCATTTTTATTGAGTTTTTCACATGGCCTTCACTGCTCTAACATTTAGTTGTATATGTGGATGATGGGGTTTGAACCCGTGTACTTGTGCATGCTGGGCAAGCGCAGTAACCGCTGAGCCACGACTCCAGCCCCTTATAGCCCTTTTTTATGCTTTATATTGAGATAGGGTCTTGCTAAATTGCTGAGGGTCTTGCAAAGTTGCTGAGGCTGGCTTTGAACTCATGATCCTCCTCCTGTCTTAGCCTCCCGAGTTGCTGGGATTACAGGAGTGTACTCCCTGCTCATACTCAGGCCTTTCCACAGAACATTAAAGAGTTCTTTGTTTTGGCTGAAGTAATTTTTCTTTTTTAAGAAGGGGCTTAGGGCTGCTCACTTCTCTTAGTCTGCTTATTTGAGAATCCTGTCTGCTGCTGTTACATTTTAACAAAGATTTGATTGAGAGTGATATTCATGTCACATTTTCTTTCTGAATTTTGCAGAAATCTCTCTATTCTGTTGCATTTTACGTTGCTGGGCAAAAGCTGAGGCCCGTCAAATATTTCTCCCTATTGATTTTTTCTTTCTTTTTTTTAAAATCTAGTTGCCTGATGGAATCTCTTTTAACATGAGAATTTAATTTATGTCTTTTGGTCAATTTTTCTGCATCAGTTTTTCTCGGAATGCAGCACACTTCTACCTACAATTTATAGATAGAATTTTTTATTTTAGGAAAATGTTCTGCATTTATATTTTTGTTTATTGTGTCTGTTGTATTTCCTGGGTTTCTTACTCAAGGAATGCTAATATATGACAATGACAATATCCAGAATTGTGAAATCATTACTCTCCATTTTATCAAAAGGAAAGCTCATAATTCTCAGCCATCATCCCCCAAATCTCTCCTCTCCTACCCCATCCTTTGGTGGCTTGTACTTAACTACTCTTCAGTCCTTACAGATTTACCTCTTCTGCATATTTAACATAAACGGGTCATACGATATGTTTATTTTTGTGGCTGGCTTCTTTCACTTATCATGTTTTTAAGGTTCATTCATGTTGTAGCATGTAGAAAACACTTCACTACTTTTGATTGCCAAAGAGTACTCCACTATATGGATATACCATATTTTATTTAACCATTCATCAGTTGATGGACATTTGGGTTCTGTTTAATTCTGGGGAGCTGCCAAATCCTCTTTTCCAAGACTGCTGCACCTCTTTAAATTGCCATTATAATATGTAAGGGTTCCCATTTTCCTATGTCCTCACCAACACTTATTGTTTTCCATCTTTTTCTAATTATACCCATCCTAGCCACTGTGAGATAGTATCTCATTGTAGCTTGAATTTGCGTTTTCCTAATTGCTGGGCATCTTTCCACGTACTTATTGGAAAACAGACTTATTGTCTGTTCAGATACTTTGCCCATTTTCAAATTGAGTTATTTGACTTTTTGAGTTGAAATATTTTTATATATTCTATATATGAATCCTTATAAGATATGTAATTTGTAAGAAAAAATTCACCTGTTCTTTTTATTTGATATTTTTCTTTGAAATGCAAAAGTTTCTAATTTTGGTAAGTCCAGTTTATCTATTTTTGCTTTTTTTTAATTGTGATTTTAGTGTCCTAAGGAAACCCTGCCTTCTTCTAAGATTTGCGTAGTTTTAGCCCTTAGATTTATGTCTTTGATCTATTTTGAGTTAATTTTTGGCTATGTGAGGTCCAAATTCATTCCTTCACAACGTTTGTTGAGAAGATTATTTTTTCCCATTTAATTA